>JAHWFP010148970.1:0-10131 GCA_023313725.1 Lithobius niger
ATGGAAGAAAATCCTAATGCTGGTTTGTCAAAAGATGATGACAGTGAAAATGAAATCGAATATGATGAAGATGGCAATCCCATTGCACCACAAAGGAATAAAGTAGGTGGACCAGCTTAAAAATAAAGTGTTCCAGAGCTCCATTGTTTACTAACTTAAGTCATTTTATTATTTTGAGAAGAATTTTTATGAAGAGCTAGAAGATATAGCTGCTCTCTCTGCTCAGGAAGTGGACGAACTTAGGCAGAAATTGGGAATTAAGGTCAGTGTGACAGCTGTTTTGTTGGCTTACAACCCATGCTCACAGATAGGCTGCCCCCACAAATGAGACGTACGAAAAAGAAAATGTTCGCACAAACCACAACTTACTTTGCAAAATCCTAAAAAGAAATTGACGACATAGATGTGAAATTAATTAATACGTATTACGGCTTTAGCTGTTCAGTACGGCTTTAGCTGTTGAGTTGTGGTTTGTACCACTGACAGCTGGTGGAAAAACTATCCAAACTATTTGAATGTCAGAATCTGTCAATATTTAGCAAAATTAGGTTCATATCCATGCAAACTGCAGTTTTTTAAGGAAAATATTTTGGAGAAAGGTGCGATTTATAAACGAGCCAATATTGCAGTGTACAATGCATATTTTAACAAGGTTTTGTAAGGCAACAATATTGATCAAATACTGTTACCACAGTTGGAATTTTTGTGAATAAATATTTTGTTGATTATTTTTGTTGTTTGCTGCTGCAGTAATTTTGTTTCTTCCTTTACAAACTTTTCACAATGTCTTTATCAGGTGTCGGGTGCTTCTCCTCCCAAGCCTGTGACTAGTTTTGCTCACTTTGGCTTCGACGAACCTCTCTTAAAGGCCATCAGGAAGTCTGAGTATTCACAACCTACACCAATTCAAGCACAGGTAACATAAAAGTGGTCCATGTCTGTCTTGATCGAACGATTTTGTTTTATTCGTTGTCTGCTACCCTGGTTTTGTTACATTTTAGGGTGTTCCAATTGCTCTCAATGGTCGAGACATAATTGGCATTGCAAAGACAGGTTCAGGAAAGACGGCAGCGTTTATCTGGCCCATGCTCGTCCATATAATGGATCAGGTAACATTATTTAATATTACTGGCCCTCATAGCTTGTTGAAAATAAGAGAAGTCGGGGGGGGGGGGGGGAAAAGGGGGAAAAAATTTTTTTTTTTTTCTTGTAGGCTTCTCCCGCGTACACTCAACATCAGTGTTGCTAACGCAGAAAAAATGATGTTTGTTCTCATGTATTTTTTGGAAGTCTAAAAAAAATCAGCCAATGCCCAGATTTGTTATTTCTGTTTGAAACTAGGTTGGGTAACAAAAATGAATATAATAAACAGCAAACAACAGATTTTTTAATAAATTTGCTTAAGGCCGGGAAAAAAAAATTGTTCGGTTCTCGGGCGCGGGCGGGTCCCCAAAAATCATGCGGGTCAAAGGCTTTTTATTTCATTCGTCTTACGTCGTTACCCGTGGAGTGAGGCACTAACGAAATATTTATTCTTGCGAAAACTATTGGACATAATTATTTCAAACTTATTACACGCACGCAAAAATATTCATTAAAATGCACAGAAAAAAATCGGACAAATGGCTTTAATAGTGTCGGAGAACCGTTGTTTTTTTATAATTACGGGCAGTAGCTAAATGAAATCGAAAATCTCCGTGTTGACAAAACGCGTCCGAAAGTCTGCGTTAGGCTAAAAATCGTTGTTCGAACTTGTTCCCACCTGATAAGCAATAGTGTGAAGATTTATACGCTCCATTTCCATTTTAGTTTTGCATCGTGGCTGCTGATTTAATTTTTTAATGCTGTGAAACATCATCTTTCTTGTGATTTGTAATGACTAACTAATACACAAGTGCTCTCAAGCGCTCACGTGAAATCCCATAGAGTTAGATATATTATATTGTTACACCAGAGAGGGAACATTCGCTTCAAAGCCTGTCCGTGCGTAATCACCGCCGCCAGGAGCCAGGTCGGCGCTACCGTCGATTTGAGAACGACTTCGTTCGGACTAGAGGTGTGCGCCCTCAACAGCCAAATCAAACGCAACTTATCCGGATCCTGTCATCGCGTTTACGTGTTATTTAGTGTAGTAAGACTTGCTAAAAGATGAAGTATACATTTATTTATGCTTTCGAAATAACTGAACTGCTTGGAACTTGAAACAAAATTTGGCAAATTGGAAACATTATGCTTCATTGTGATGTGCTTCATTGCTTACATGCTAAAAATGAAATAAAATCAAGTTGGATTATTTCATTTTTCAACAGCAAATGTGAAGTGGAACAGTAGAGCAAAGGGAGGGAGCGGGGTGGTAAGGGCAGCCCCCCTCTCCCCCCCCAAAAAAAAAACCAAAAACTAGCAAAACGAGCCGAGTGGGAATAAAAATCACGGAAAACGGTTATTTGCTATGTTCTTTAAAACTTTGATGAGGTCATACATGACGTATAGGACCGGTTATTATTTATCGCCGGGGAGGGGGATTTCATCAATTTTTTGGACCCTCTCAAGGGGAGATCGTAAATTTTTCCCCTCCCCCCCCCGGGGCCGCGCGGGGGCCGCTCAAAAACAGACTGACCAACAGGAAGAAAAATGAAACTTTCAGCAGTTAAAATTTCTAAAAACGTTTCACCCCCACCATCATCTCAGTGTTTACAAGGTTTTGAAGCTATTAGTACCATTACTGCAAGTATAGTTTTTACAAAAACTTAGAAAAGCCTTGGCACCTGGTTTCTTGGCTTCTTTGGTCTTTCAGGTGCTAACTATGTTACGGATGTGTGCCCTCAAGCACAAAGTGTGTTCATCATACTTATTGTATGAATCTCGACAAGAGATGGGTGTAACGAACATTTTATAGAACATGTTTAATCCAACATTTCTTTTCGTTAAAAACGAGACACGCTGTCGGTGTGGGGAGCTATTTATTTATTTGGCTACAGCACTAATCTTGGCTACAGGAATCATCTGCAGACCGTCGCAATAGGTATACGAAAAGCGCAATTTTTTTTTTGGCGGGCGGGCCCCCCCCGTACGCTATTTGGGCTCGTGATTGGGGGAGGGTGTTAAAAAATTTGCTAGTCACAGTTTTACCCCCCCCCCGCCCCGCCATAAATAATGACCGGTCTCTAAAGCAAGAATAAATATATATTAAAAATAAGGTGGTCACACGTTTTCTAGTAGGGGTGCAAAGCGAGGCATTAAATTTGAACCACCCCCCCAAAAAAAAAAAATAAAATAAAATTGTTTACGTTACTGTTATGTCAAGTGAAGTTATTCTTCGCTTTAGGTTACAAGTAATAAAATTCGTGTTCTGTGTCGTCTGCTTCCGTCTTTATGCTTGCTGCATCGTCTGCTTTTATTTTTCTATAGCTCAAGATGTGTATTTTGACGAATTATTAGGAAGTTAAATTCAGCCGTTCAAACTTGACCAAGCTTGAAAGGTTGCATGTCAGGTTGCAATACCGCGACTTAGTTTAATCAAGTCGTGGTTTGCTTACCTCTTATATTGAAATTACGCACGCAAATACAACGAAATCGACACACGCATTTTTCTCAATGGGGCCGCCATCTTGAAAATCCGACGTAGACAAGTAAAGCTGAAAGAGCCATCCCCCTGGTGAAATCCGAAGCGTTCGGCGGCATCCATGTTGAAATCGCGCATCACCCAATGAGATCACGAAAATCGGTCACGTGGTACCAACCAGCCAATAACGGAACGCGATTTTCAAATGCTTTGGAAAGTTAGCTTGAAATGGCCAGAAACGGCCTACTACAATTCGCCTGATTGGCCAATGCCAAACGGCCATCGAGAAAATAAGTTGAGAGGCCTAGAATGAAGGGAATTCCAGCTCTCCAACTAATACAAGATGGCAGCGCCCAGTCAAATGCTTCGACCGCTACCGCTGATCAAAAATGACCAATTTTCTGCTTTTTGACTTAGGAAAAAAGAATGAGAAACACATTTTTGCAGTTTTTAGTGAGTCTACACTCAACTAAAGTGCTTTTAATAAAATTGTAGATATTGGTAACAACGGGTTTTTTTTTTACAGAAATCGATGCACAACATGTCAGGAATTTTAGCGTTTCGCATTTCGATATTTTGACGGAAAATTGCGTTTTTTGACCCATAGTTTACCTTCAAAGCTTCGACGTATATATACGTCGTTACTGTGTTTGGGATGATTTTTTTTTGGACGTATACATACGTTCATACTGCTTAAAAGTTAAAGAAAAATGTTGAGCATTTTCATAGCATATTGAAAATAAATAATAAAATAAAAAGCCGGGTGGCCTGGTCCTTTTTCGACTTTCGAAATGCCCGAGAACCAAACTTATTTTTTTTCCCGGCCTAAACCAGTTATACAAGATGTCATTAAAAATATGTGCATTCTGTTTGGGTATAGTCATGATCATAATGTAATGAAAATAAATATTTTCCCCGAACTAGGTCGTATTCCACTAGTAGGGTGAGCATTTTTATTCTCATTATTACTGCAGGCATCGAAATATTCGGATGCACAGGGGCAAATTGCACTCCAAAATTGCACTTTGCATACCAGAAGCAACTCTAGGAGTTCAAAATTGCACACCAAAGTTGAATTTTTTATAACTTTTGAACCGCACAAGCTAGAGACTTGCGGTTTGCGGCATTTTAAACAGCTTGGAATTAGATTTCCTGTTACTCCATCTATTCCCAAGAAGTTAAACTCCATTTTTTACTACATTTGGTTACACTGTGTGTATAGGTTTTTCAACTGAATAGTGAAGTTAAGTGAGTTTTAAGCAAAGTGCAGGAAAACAGTACATATTATTGAGATGCTGAATGTTACAATGTTTGCACCTGGTTCAAAATTTGGAAGTTCGACTGCTGTTACTGTAAATCCCCAAATTTAAGATCATGGTCTTGAAAACGAAAAAAAAGCACCATGAGTGCAAGGGGTTACTGAAAAAGTTTTGTTTATTAGACCAGGTCTTAAATTCGAAACATGCTTTTGAAACATGTTCTATGTGCCTATACAACTAATATTTGAATTAAAAAAACTTTTGGTCGTCTACAACACCTTCAGTCCCTTTGGGACTGTCCTTCGCACCGAATGTTGTTTCGGCTTCCAGTTTGGCTGGCTCTGCTACCGCTTGCCATTCGTCTCCAACACCTCCGGCCCCTTAGGGTCTATTCTTCACACCGAATGATGCTTCAGTGTCCTGTTTAGCTAGCCGCCTCGACTGGCTCTGTTGAACAATGACTGTTCGTGTTCTCGTGGGCTTTTGTCTGCTGCTCACCTTCGCAACAGGTGTTCTCCTAGGAATTTACAGGCAGCGATCCTTTTTCGTCATCGTTCACCGACTCATCCTAAGCTCACAGCCTTTTGGCAGCCATCACCCTTCGGTTGCCAAGGGGGCTGCTCCAGCCGCTTCCACACAGTCTCCTGCTATATGAACTGACTGGGCCTTCGCTTCGGGTCTTACTGTTTCCGTCAGGGCCTGCAAGGCTGGAAACGCCCGTACACAGCTGCTACCTTTCATCACGAACGACTGACGTTAAGCAGCTGTGGGGCCACTCTTCTGCCCAGTGCTGGCCCTTCGCCTCTTCGCAGCCTGGTTCATCTTGCAGTTCGTTGATGCATTAACAGCCGGCCTGCTGAGTCCTTTGGCTGTCCTTCTTCCTTTACCCACCTGCATAGTCCTTTGTCCCCGGCTATCCCTCACTAAAAACCCTGTTGGGCTTTCGGCAAAATACCAACCAGGACTCTTTATTTTGCAAACATGATTTCTTTGTTTGCCAACCATATTAACCTGATAATTTAGCATTACATTGTCCTCAATTAATGTCTCCACTGGAGGTTTTTAAGTTGCTTGTAGCTTGTAGTTGCTCTCCTTTTGACCATCTCCTACAATGGAAGCCGCCCTTTCGCACATCACCCAGACCACGGACGCGGCGCTCTCCTGCTGCTCCTCCGATCTTCCGCGACGACCGCTACACGCCCGGCCTGGCCGGGACGTGCATGTCGTCAACAACGTAGTTGACTCCCCCAACGCACGCCGCCGTCTTCGACGACAACGGTGTCGACGACAATGACGACGTAGTTGTCTCTCTTCGTCCAGACGTCTACGTCCATGCCTCTTCCCGTCCTCCCGGCCTTGGAAATAGATTTACGGCAAGCCAAATCGCTCGGCCGTGACCATGTTTATCTGCTTCTCCGATCGCCCGTGACGACGGCCATGCGCCCGGCCTGGCCGGGACGTGCATGTCGTCAACGACGTAGTTGACTCCCTGTTACAAAATGGCCAACGCACGCCGCCGTTTCCGGACCTCATATCGGCAAGTGGGCCTTTCGACCATCAACTCAAGCGGGCCTTTCAACCATCAATTCAAGTGGGCCTTTCGACCATCATCTCAAGTGGTCCTTTTGACCATCATCTCAAGTGGGCCTTTCGACCATCATTTCAAGCGGGCCTTTCGACCATCAACTCTCCGCTCGAACGCTCGCCCAAATCATCACGCTGAGAACGCAACGTTTTCAAGTAGTGAAGCCCACAACTTCGTTTTCCCCATGGACCTCGCCAGCACGCTGGGCCAACACACGTGTGCGGGTCACGTCTGCCGACTGTCATGAAAGTCGCAAACGCTTTTCGCACGTCTCCGACGCCGTCACCAAGAACGCTAGCATTCAAACTGCCTTTCGTCCATCACCGATGCTGATTTCCAACACGGCGCAGCACGGTACTGTCATCGACTCTTGCTTAAACGCAAGCGTTCTTTGCCGCGCCTTCTTTCATCCACGTCACCCGATGCTGTCCAGGTCGTCGTATCGCCGTCAAACGATCGGCACGCTTTCACCATCGATACCGTCTTATGCTGAGCTGCGAAAACACTGACTGCCTTCCCAGGTTCGGCCTTTAGACCATCTCTGCAAACGGACCCCCTTTTCGACCTCGGCCCAGCCTCGGCCTTTGCAACAACACCTGCCGCAAAACACATTCATTTTCTGGCGGCAATGCCTAAGAATTTGGATGTGTGTTTGCGCTCATCGCTTCGGCTTCTAATGATGTGTTCTTACTGACCCCCGTCTGTCCGCATCGTCCGCCGGGTGGCCGGCTTAGAACCGGTATGCCCATGTCGCCAACGACGAAGTTGTCTCTCCGCTTCTAGACGTCTAACGTTCTACGCCTCTTGCCGACCTCCCAGCCTTAGAAGAAGATTTACGGCAAGACAAATTGTTCTTCTTTCGACCATGAATCTAACAAACATCACGCCTTTCGCCCCCCCCCCCCCCTCTCGGCCTTGGTAGAGGAACGACGACAAGCCAAAGCACTCTTCTTTTGCCCATGAACTTGTTTTCATTCCTTTCAACCATCACCATCTCGACTGTACTCAAGCTGACGTCCCAACTACAGCTCTTCTGCTTCTTTGAACCCGAAGTTTTCCTCTCCTTTCGACCATCGGCTCACTTCTCCTCACCTAACGACGTCCACGCCTCTGTCCGACCTTCATGTCTTCTTTCACTCTTCACCTCTCACGGGTGGACTGTTTTATGCTTCATGTGACCTACGCACTCTTATCCTGGTCCCAACAACCTGCGGTGAATTCACCGCAACCACCACCATTCCATGGGCTTCCCTTTCGACCAACTCGTCCTTTCGACCATCATCTTTCCACACGCAGTCACCTCGTCGCTCGAAGGCTTTTTGATTAGCACCCCTTGCTCATCTTCTTCACAGCGAATGCTGCCTCGACGTCTCACGACACCAGTCAGAACCTCTTCCTGGCTCCAGTCCGACCTATCGACCATTTGTCCTTTGACCATATCACCAACAACACTGTCTAATGACAAGCTACGGAAACACCGGCTGCCTTCCTGAATTTGGCCTTTCGACCATCTCCGCCTCATGCTGCTTGTCTCGGACATAGCTAACCCCACGTTTCGAAAGAATACCAAGTCAACAGTCGCTGCCCATTGCTGCTCGTCTCATTCCTGGCTAGAACCCACGTTTGACTGTACCAAGACGGAAGCCGTTTCCACCTCTCGCTGCCTATCTCTACCATGGCTGACCCCATGTCTCGAACGAACAACAAGATATCAGTCGCTGCCATTGCTGCTCGTCTCATTCATGGCCACATCTCAAGGGAAAATTAAGACAACAATTGCTGTCTACTGCTTCTCGTATCTAAAGATCCAAGACGGAAGCCGTCTTGGTGCTTGTCTCGACCATGGCTGACCCCATGTCTCGAATAAAAACCGAGGCAACAGCTGCTGTCTACACTCATGCTTGTCTCACTTGTGGTTAGACCCCACGTTTTCAGTACAGATTCAAGACAAGACCGCCTCCATCTTTGGCTGCATATCTCGACCATGGCTTACCTCACGTCCCCAGTAAAATCAAGACAACATTGCTGTCCACTCTGATTCTCGGCTCATCCGTGACCAAGAAAAAACACGCATTAAAATGAAGAGTCAAGTCAGATGATGTCTTCACCTCTTACACCTTGTCTCAACCATGACTTACCCTACGTCTCGTGCGGAAATCGTAACATCTGTAGCATCCGACACCGGTGCTTGTCTCAAACCTGGGTAATCCCATGTTTTGGGTGAAGAGTCAAAACGGATGACGCTCTCTCCTCTTCCAGAATCTCGACCATGACAGACCCCACCTCTCGAGTGAAGATTAAGACGACCATGGCTGTCTCACCAACGCTCGTCTCATTCGTGACTACAACCCACGAATTAAGTGAAGTTCTCAAGTCAGACAACGTCATCATCTCAGGCCGCTCATCTCGACCATGACCACCCCCACACCACGAATGAAGACCCATACAACTGTGGCAATCCACACGTGACTCTCGTCTCGATCGTGACTAACCACGTATCAAGTGAATATCAACAACCGTCACTTTCAACATCAAGACTTGTTTCACTCGTGGCTAAAAACCCACGTTTACATCAAAACGAACTTAGTTTTCTCCTCTGACAGCTCGTCTCGACCGCACCCTCCTTCTTTCCCAGATCTTCTGTCTCAACAATGGGCTCGAAACTTCACCCGAACCTTCCGCGTCTAAACCTTCAAGCGTGGCTACGATCATCAGACACCTGGAGAAGACTGGAATTCATCAAGATAATAGCAACAAACAAACCAACTTTATCGATAATTACCGAACTCCTGCTCTTCTCAGCTCCTTCGAAACTGACCGCCCAACAGTGAGAAGACTTGTCACAGACTGGGCCTGGTCCTACAATCCCTGATGGAAGCCCCCCCACGAACCAAAGCAAGATAGCTCCCTCCACCTTCCTACCAGGAAAACTGTCTTCCCCACCACACTCGCAGCAAATGCCCGCTGTTCTGAAACCCCAACCCTATCAGAAGACCCAGCCTACCGCATCTTAGCCCAAATTTCTCTTCGGTAACCCTTCACCCAAGAGCAGGATTTCGAGCCAAGACTCAAACCATCCAAACCACCAAAACCTTCCCAGCCCTCTCAACCTTAACAGGTAACGAGCTGGCACACCTTCTACATCTCATCCCAACGCTCCGCTCTACCTCACTAGAACTCAACACGAAGACATCCGCTGAGGCAGAAACCAACTCTTCCTACCAGTAGACCTCCATACAGGAGAATCTTCAACTGTTATGATCTCCTGCTGGATAAAGAAAACTATTGTAGGTCAGAGTGTTTTCAACTTCATGGGCACATCACAACGCCATTCCAACAGGAAAAATTCCACAAGCCGCATCCTGTCGTCACTCAACGACATTCAGCTCCCACTACCTGAGGAACATGTCAAGAAAAGGAAAGGGACTACACTGGCTGGGACCAATCATCGCAGCCAGAACTGTGGTCAAGCCCCCTTAAGCACATAACAGAACGAAGCAAAAGCAAGCCATCCATAGAAGGAAGCAAGATCCCTTATTTTACAACGGCCCAAATTCCATGAACGACGTCCAAGCTCCTGTTTCATCACCCTGTTCTGAACAAGATTTAGATTAGTGGTTTGAATAACGTCTCTGTAATGTGTGGTGCAGTGGCAACCCGGACCACTGCACTGTGACTGAGGTTGGCGCTAATGACCAAGTTGTCGACGCGCCATTAAGCCTCGA
>JAHWFP010148970.1:14900-25105 GCA_023313725.1 Lithobius niger
CCCCCCCCCCCCCCCCCCCGTTTAACACTTTAACACTTCTTCTCATACAGTTACTTCAACGGCAACTTCTACAGCTGTAATTGTGCCTCCATTCGTATGACCGCCGACTTCGTTCTGCTACTATCCGTGTTGCGATCGTTTTTCCTTCTCTCTCCCACCACAACACCGATGGACGCTCTACTCAACCCACCTACACTTCTGGTTCGTCTTTTTCCTCGTCCGCAACTCTGCCCACTGCCATCATTCGTGGCTTACGGTTATAACGCGAAGATCTTGCCCACTTGGACTAGAACATTGCTTCCATTTTACAACCTGAATGCTTTCAGCGGAATCTGATGCCCTTCGCACAACCAATCACTGAACTCGCATCTAAGGCAGCTCTCCTTCGATCAGCGAACGCCGATCTTGCGGCGGAAGCCACTCGCCTTCACCATCGAGTCGTCAAGCATGAAGCCAGTTTGATATGGAACAATTCCAAGATCCGCTTCCTCTCTACATCGCCAACAAACCCACCCTAGCACTTTCAGCACTGCTCTTTCTCAGAGACACGTTGGGCTCCATATGAGCATTCACCTCCTGCTACACATCACGGCCGTTGGGCTCCACGTCTCCCTCACGATCCTCGTTGCGCTGTGGAACCAGGAACTCCGTATTCTCATTGATCACCAGTACCCTTCTATGTAGCACTGCTACCTTCTAGGACTTCCCATTCGCCTTCTGGTACTATGTTGGCAGTTGTGGACACTCCTGCTCCCGTCGTCGTACAATATCAGCTTGAGCGTGGGCATCTGTCTCTCCGTTCCAAGCCCTCCTTGCGTATTCCATCTGGCAGTTTGCTGGCGCAGCACTGTTCGTTCCTGTATTCCCTGGAATTGCCCATTTTTCCGGCCGCGCCTCTCGTCGTCTACCTTATGCTCCATGTCATACGCTACCCCAAAGGGCGTTGCCCTAAACTTGATCCAGTGATTCCCTTCTTTCCTTTGCCGTTTCCTGTCCTTCCAAACTTGTGCTAAGGAGCCGTATCCATGCTTCCCCTTTTCCATTCGATCAGGTAAAACGCATACCTGCTCTGCATAGACTCTACTGTCACTACCTCAGGTAACTTTTCTTCACTCGCCTTGCACTACGTGCTCCCGTCTTTGCCTACGACTTCCGTTTCTACGAAACTCCGGTCTGACGTTACTCTCTTACTGCACTTCAGCCTGCGTCCTTTTTCCATTAGTTCACGATCCCAAATGGCTCTACTGTCCTTTGTTCGCATCCGCATTATGACTTAGCCGTCCTACGCCCTTCGTCCGGATTAGGACCTTCTCCATACAACATGCCCCCTTCAGGTCTCTCTTTCGTTCGTTCATCTAGATATGTCCACCCTTCACCTCCGATCCGAGGCTCCTGCTCTTCAAAACCTTTTCTGTAGGTCCTTTTACATAAAGACTTCAACCGGTTTTACAGCACTGTCGTCGTCACCTTCCGTGTTTTCTGTTACACTTCATGCAGTCTGTTTCTCAGGAACCCTGCCAGGACTAGCTAATGTTCGTTTCTTCTCTCATTCGCCGACCGTTCGTCCATTGCCTCTCGCATTGCGACCTTCGGCCACTTCCATTCAACATGTGTTCTACTGTTTGGTGGATTCCTTAATAATCCCCTTGTTGCGAGTTTAATTTTGGTTTTCAACGTTGAAATTGTACCACCCCAGCAAGGTTACGCCGATGACGTCATTTGTGAAAGCTGCCAAGCTCAAGATCCACATGACGTACAATTGGAATGGCCCATTGTCACTTCAAAATAATTAATATGCATTGTTAGTTGATATGATGCTATTATATTAATTGTTATAACAATGTTTGGCTGTGAATTGTCTGTACTTAATATTTGACGTCAATTGTAACGGCTCGAGCTCGCTTGGTCTTCTGCCGGGTGCTCCCAACAATTAGGTATTAACCTTAAATTCATTCCGCCACCAACTCTACAACTCCCAGCTTCGAAAGGTAATTTTGGCCATTTTAATTAGAAATTTTCTCTTTTTGTCCCGTTTCCCCAAACTTAACATCAAAACGGACCAACCCTGTTGCTCGTTTAACACTGCAACCCCGTAGCTATTTTCCCTTGCTGTGAAAACTTGAATTAACCCGAAATTTACTAATCCATCTCGTCCCAAGTAAGCCTTATGCCGTTTGGTATTCTATTTTAGGCCCTAAGGCATGGTTAGTGTCGCCCTAGAATGTCAGGTGAGCCGGAGCATACTATCGCTCATGTTTTGCAATTAAAGCATAACCAAAACTGAACCACGACTACTAGCCATATTCCACCAATTTAGGTTAATTTGGAATTCCTGCAACCCCTTGATAAGCACCACGGCACATTTTCAAGCACGTCCTTTAACTGTGGGGTTGGCACTTGGGGAGCTGTCACACGTACTAAAAACCCCTACACCCTCTCCAATCTGATGTCAAGTACACAACTGATTCGCCCTGACCTACTTTCATCTCACCAGTTCTTGTGTATTTGTCGTTCGTCCTCTGTCACACGTTTGCCGCCTTCCGGATGTTCGTCAAGCCGTTCGTCTGGCTGATCCTCAAGAGCTTCTTCACATCCAGACCACTGTAGGTTATTCAGCCTGCCTATTTATAGTTGAGGCTCGGTAATCCTTCGCCCCTCTGAACCTGAAAGCGTCTCTGTTAGTCTTCAACCCGTGCAACTTCTTATTGCTCTTTGGCTTTAAATTGTTAATCAAATGGTCGTTGTGTCTTGCGACAACAGCGAACGTTGTATTTCTACCCCTTACCCTTTCCTCCCCCCCCCCTCCTCAAACAAATAATGAATCCCTTGCACGGGTCGGGTTCCCTGCGGACCCACCGGTAACTTCTATCACTCAAGAGTGTTTCCCCTTTGTACTCCGATCGCTTCAGGTTCTTGGAGTCCGTTGATTCCGTGGTAGCCAGCTCGTAGATAGGGCACTTGTTACTATGATCCCACCGCCATCAGTAACGAGGTCTACTGCAATGCTATAAATTGCAGGTAATTTATATTTTCGTCGGCATGTAGAAACATCAAAATATCAGTGGTGCCTAGTCGATTTTGGTTTTTATTGCTTAACCGAAAATATACATTACTTGTACCCACCCTACCTCCCCTCTTGAGTTACCAAAGTAACAATTGAGAGGTACGAAAGATGAAGCCAGGTCTGGTTCCAGCCCTTTTATAGAAGGACTGCATCACGCATGCGCAGATAATAAGCTACCGAGCTGGCAGGGAAGCCAACAAGTTCTTCTCTACGGGAAAATTACATTAGAGGAAGGAATGATATAATTTGCAGGTAATGTATTTTCTCGGTTAGACAATAGAAACTTAAATCGACCAGGTGCCCCTGGTATGTTGATGTTTTTGAATGAAAGCTAAACTCAAGATCTCAAGAAATTCGGTTGTGTTAGGGGCACATGTTTGTGGTACTAAAGCAGGGGAAGTATCTGCTCCGTTGTTAAATGTGTTCATACTGTAAATTTTTTTTTTAAATGCAAACAAATGTGAATGAAGTACTCAAGAAAACTTTGACCAAGGTCTATTTAACAATACACACTTATGTTTTACTTCTTCCAGAAAGAACTAGAACCTAGTGAAGGCCCAGTTGGATTAATTTTGGCTCCTACAAGAGAATTGTCACAACAGGTACAGCATATTCAAATCTTGCTTGCTCGCATAAACACAAGTTATAGAACAATAAAATCTCTACTGAGATGTTGATACGATTAAATTGCAAATTTATCAGTTAACATAGAAGCAGCAAATTTGCGCAAAACTTACATGGTACTTGTTAGCATTAGGCCGTGAAAAGAAATAAGTTTGTTTCTTGGGTATTTTCATTTAAAAAGTAACCAGGCTACCAGGCTTTTTATTTTATTTTCTATTTTATTGGAAGTAACTCAAGTCTTACTTTCAACTGCTCAAAACACTTGCATTTTAATTTTACGAAAAAACTTGCAAAACACTTAATTTTACGGAGCTGAAAGTGGTTAATTTAGGCTAAATAATACTTATTTTCAGCTAACTGAATTGCTTTTCCTTGTAACAATAATAAATTTAGCTTGAACTAGCAAATAAAAAGTATCGACAAGGGGCAAATTTGACCACCAGGCAGGGCCTGAGATACAACTAATTTTTTTTTCGTAGCCTTAACAATAGGCTTTATAACTCAGCACAATATTAGTCCTTGCTTTTGCAACCTGTTTCTTTCTTGTGTTTTGTATCTCTTTTGCAAGTACATGGTCAATTCCTTGTTTTTTTGCAGATTTATACAGAAGCTAAAAGGTTTGGTAAAGTTTATAACATACATGTAGTATGTTGCTACGGTGGAGGCAGCAAGTGGGAACAATCCAAAGCTTTGCAAGAAGGAGCAGAAATAGTGGTTGCAACGCCTGTACGTTGACAATATGTTTACTACTTGTTATGTAAAACAGACAACTACGGATTATTTACTACAGATGCTAGTACGTACTTTATCCTTTTAGGTCGGACGCCATTATTTTTCTGCCCTAAAAGTCTATAGCTGAACATAGCTGCCACGAACAAGTTACACGCCTCATGAAAATAAATTTTAGTAAAATAACTAAGAGGGCTAGGAGTATAAAAGATCTCGGACGTTTAATTATACTGTAAATTCTTGAGCAGAAATATAATTGAACCATCGTACTATGTTTTCATAATTTAAAAAAATTCTGAAGTTTGTTTATGTAAAAGCACTAACTATAACGCTTTCAACTTGAAGTACTCGGGAAAAACTTGAAAATAATGATAACATCCACTGGATAGTCTTCCATTACAGCATCTGTTACTACTTCCAAAATCTTTTTTTTTAATGTTTTTAACAGCGTACAAGTAGTTTAAAGCTGCTTTTTTTTCCCTCAATATTCATGTTTGTCGAAAGAATATTCATGATCATGACCATCAAAAGGACCAATTAGAGCTCGCGATACTGAAGGAGTTTCAAAGCAGACATTAAAACGGAACGTTTTATTCGAGGAATAAAGGCGGTGACGTAGGGGTTGATCACGTCATTCGTTGAAGGCAAGGAAAATGGATTCTAGTTGTGTACCGATTCCGATACCGATTTCGGTTCCGAGTACGGTTCCATGGTACCGGAACCGCTATCTTGGTTGGCCGATACTGACTACCTTTTCAAAAATCAGCAGAGACCACTAAATCACTTGATATTGTCATCTACTTTCCCTTTTCCTGGCTTTATGCGAAAGTTGGAAAGAATATCTTAAGAGAGATTGGCACAGAAAATTAATTTCAGTAGCTTTAATCGTCGTAAAACTGTGCTCGATAGTAGAATCTTAGATTAATAACTAAACACATTTTCGCACGTTTTTATTGGGCCACTTACTTGTTGACATCAACGTTTGTTGAGTAGTTAGTTTGCATCATGCAACCATAAAATCCCTCCTAGGAGGATGATGTCTAAGTAGAATAATACTTTACAGTTGATTCCTGTTAGTTGAAGGATGACAAGACTTTATTATCAATAAGTTACTTCCTATTTTCAATTAGTGTTTCACAGCCTTCTGGTCAACACTACACCACCATTTTGTTTCAAAATTGGATTGGAGACAGCCTGGAGTCGGCAATAAATCCGGGCTGCAAAAATCTTCCCAAGTATGCTGTATGCAAAGCTTTACTAAGATGCTTAAGCATCCGGACTGCAAAAAATCTTGAAGCTTCCTCGTATTTAGCCCAAGTTTTTTTATTTTAATAAATTTTTTGGATTTTAATATAAGTTTTAAAAAAAATTAAATTTAATACATAAAAAAAACAAAAATCCTATTTAAAAATGCAGGTCCAGGGCAGAATTAAAAAAAAATCGTTTCAACTTTGTGGTAATTTTAAACTATTTTTTCTATTTGCCGTGAAAAAAATCATTACCCAATTTATTAGCATTCTCCTGCTCCAAATGCTGTTTCTACTAGAGATAAAACGAGTTCTTCCGATCGGCTAGCTACTGCACATCTCCATTGCGCAGCCTCCATCGTATATATAGTCGAGGCGGAGCAGCAGCTCTCACCTTTTCTTCTCTAGCCGCCACGCTGTTCACTTCGTTGTAACTCTGTGCTTACCATCTGCTTCTAGCACTAGCCTCTGCAACGTCCGCATCCGCTTTGTGATGCCGCGAGCAAAGAGGACGCAAGGGATATCCTCCCCCCTTCCTCGCCGGTCCCGGCTGCTTGTCTGGGCCCTCCGCCTACGCCCTCCGCACACTGCCATCCCTCGGAACGACCGTTCCGTGTTTTTGGCCGACGACCTCGCGTCTGCGTTGCGTCTGGGCAGTGGGTGGCTCTGTTCAGCGTTCCTGGCAGCTCCTTGGGATGGACTGCCTCAATGCCTTCTATCGGCTTTCACCTACAAAAAAAAAAAAGAGGTTCCTCATCAGCGGCTCTCCACTGCGCATTGCTTCTGCGCAGCCCTTTTTGGTTGAGCCACTCACTGTCGGATTGCGCCTTCCTTCCCTTCAGCTTTGGATGCTGTTGTTACTTAAAGGGGTATGGTATCCCTACGCGTCTTCACCACCTACGCATCCTACTGCGCAGCCCTCTTTCTGATATATATATTCTGACAATGCAGTCCGCTCGTCTTTCCTCGACTTTAGTCCTATGCAGCTGTGCTATACGCTGCTCCTCAACTGATCTAATCCTTGTGTCCGTCCCAGCGTACCTCCATCCTCTTCACGGATCCACCGGTCCTTAGGACCAGCTACTTTCGCTATCCACTCCCGGTTGGCGCTTCGCTCCCGGTTTCCTCTGCTCCGCCCTTAGGAGCGGATAGAGAAGAGAACCGGTCCATCCTCAGACTAGGATGCTTCTATTTCGCAAATGTTCCACCGTCGATCGGATGTTTTCCCGTCCGTCGCTCCTCTTCTCTTCTTCTCGTCCGCCGGTCCTCCGGACCAGCGATCCTCGTCCACTCTACGATCCGCCCTCATCCGCTTCTGCAGGATGTCTTCCGAGATTCTACCGGATGAGGCTCAGCTCCCGGCCATACCTTCTACAGTCCTTGGATCCGCAAGCCGGAGGGCCACTCCATCCTCCCCTAGGATCAAGATAATTTCTCCTGCCACGGTGACACATCGTCGGTCCGGACGCATCCCTACTCATCGATCCTTTGCTGTTCGACAACCACTCAATCCGCCGTCCGCTATCTTCCCGGCGTTAATAACCTCATTTCCTTCTGAAGCATCCAGGGGCACTTTCGTAGAGACCGATCCGCTTCGGGTCGTTTCCGTACATCTCGCAGGCACCATCCTCTTGTCATTCGATCCTCGGACGTACGCTCTGCCAGCTGCCTCTGTCCTTACCATCACTAACCTTCGCTGTTCCTCTTGGATCATCGGCCAGCCTTCACTTCATCCACCACAGCTTCAATTCCTAAGCAACGATGATCCTCCAACTCGCCTGCGGACAGAGATCTCCATCCTATTTATCTCCATGTCCCATCCCAGTCCTCCGCATCCTACTGCCCCTGGTCCTCTACCAGTTCCATCCACATTTATACCTCCGGGAAAAGGAGATAAGCTCTCTAAGATAGGCCTGCACAAATCAGTCTACAGTTCCCCAAGCCCTACTCCTGGGCTCTTAGATGCGTTCCTCACAGGAGGCTTTTCACACTCCTCTCATTACCCCTCCCTCCCCTACTCAGGGGAGGAGGGGGGGGGGGGGGGGGGGGCAATTGCCCCCATTCAGAACAACAACGTCATGATCCTCATCACCCTTCCTTCCACTTACTAGACCTTTGTCTGTAAGGCAGGGGCAGGATAGGACGCTGCCCACCACATTAGGTAATCTATTTTCTTCTTCCCTTCACGCCATGCGCTGCGTCAAAACCCTATCCTCGGTAACGCCGTCCTTATACCTCGTGCTAAAGGGACGCCAAGGGATGACTCCTCATCCTGCACTCATCATTCCGCATCCCCTCCGGTCCCACCGGTTGCAGATACTGTTGCAGCCGCGTCCGCCGTACTATCCTCTTCTTTCTGAGCCGTCCTGTGACCTAAGGACACTGCACCTAAGTCCCCGATCCCTTGCAGTCAACCTTCTCCAGTGAGGAACCTGCGTTATCCTACCAACAGACTCTCTCGTGCCAAGGGACGGTACACTTGCTTGATAGTCCTGTAGCTGAAGGGGGGTCCTGTATGCATTTGAGTGTCCCCGACTAAACTCTTTATTTTCTTCATCTACACCACCAGGAGTGTCAGAAAAGTCAAGGTGTTCATCCGGATTCATGACAATAGTGGAAATAATGACGTCACAAAAATAGCGCTATTACCCCGCTGCTAGTGCTGCACCTAATTGGACGTAGTTTCGTTTCTACTGGACCAACATGAAGTTTCTTTATACCAAATTAAAGGTAATTAATGTGGCAACATGTTTGGTCCTTACATTAAACCTACTAAATTGGATCAATTTAGGGCTATTGCTGAAATAAGGTTATTTTTAAAGTTTCGCTGGCAGTTTTTTTACCCGTAAATCTGTAACAGTTGCTGTTATCATATCAAAAACCAAAACTGGTAAAAGGGGCTGCCAAGTTCCGAATGGTTCGGCCCTTCAAATGAGTGATATCAACACACCAAAACATTCTCCAAGTTAAATCGCACCGCTTAATAGTTCAAAGGTTAAATGAAAACTAGAATATTGCTATTTTCGGTAGCAATGTTCAAGTTTTCATTTAACGTCCAAATTATTATTCGGTGCGATTAAGTTGGCGAATGTTTTGGTGTGTTGATATCACTCCTTTGAAGGGCCGAACCATTCGGAACTTGGCGGCTCCTTTTACCAGTTTTCGTTTTTTATATGATAACGGCAACTGTAACAGATTTTCGGCGGCTCCTGTGGACTCTGAAATTGTGCATTGTGTTAAGTTTACATCGTTATAAAAGAAATTTTAAACAAAAGAGTTAACTACCGAACTTTCACCTATAGTTACGTGCTGTAACAGTAATTAGCTGTTTAAGTATTGTTAAGAAAATCCACAATAGTATACATAATGAGAGTAAAAGCAAGTGGGACAAATATAAGTTTCTGCCTCGTATACATGCGAATTATCACTGGTAAATGTTCCGACAGCTTATTGTAGTTAGTGCTTGGCAGTTGCAAAAGCTACAACACGAGATTTTATGCGCCTTACATTCACAGTTTTTTGTGACATGCTTAGCGCATGTATAGTTTGGTACTCCTCAAGAAACAATCGATTCACCTTTGAAGGTAGGATAAGGTCATCAACCAGCTCATAGCCATACATCAAATCAAAGGATCCAGAGAGGTTACATGCACCATGCTGCTGCAAGCAGTCAGACCATAGGTGAGTATTGTATAGTCCGTGGAGTATGTGAGCTCTAATAACATACTTGTTGGTGGAAGTTGCTCTAACTATGCCGATTTAGGACGATATGACCAGTATCAAAGTTTGTCCATTGTTAATGCTGGTCCTTCTGCCACCATGGACGATCTGCCTCGTCCCATCCTGTCCGCTCAGTCGCTTCAAGTCCTTGTGCCTCCTGAGGACAAGGACTCTGATTCCTGTTACTCACCAAACCGTCCCTCTCGGATCAACCTACCCTACCGTTCCAAGGAAACCCTGATCCTTCCAAGATTCCACTACCAGAACTGCTGCAGACAATCGAGGGGATCGTCCCCGATTGTTTTCTTTACAAGCCATCCTCTTCCTCCAAATTGGACTGGTCGCAACCTGGTTTCCACTACTACTCTCCCTCCTTATGATTTTGCCGTAACAATCACCCATGCCCAGTATATGTCCTCGTCCGTTACGTTACGTCTCCCGCTTTCCGCCAACCTCCGCCACCGCCCTCCGCCTTCTGCGTCATCCTATCCCTCGATCCCATGCGCCGGTTAACAAAGGAGCGGGGGGGGGGAGGGGGTAACTTGCTCCCTCTGGGCCTGCGGGACCACTATCCTTATCATATTAGGCCTCCTATGTCCTCATCCAATCCCCGCCTTTCGGCTGGCAAAACGTCAGACATGACCGTTCCTCCCGGCAAACTATCCAGGGCAAACGTCCGCATTGCAACCAACACGCTGTGCGGGGACCTCTGCACAATTACCAACTGTACTTCAAATACCGATGGAACGGATGATTTACTTCGGTTTTCGTTCATTATCACTTACTTCTTTTTAACGCAGTACCAAAAGTGTTCCAGTTAC
>JAHWFP010148971.1:0-17672 GCA_023313725.1 Lithobius niger
TTTCTTATAAATGGGTCTGATTTGTTGAATTTTTAGTTTGTCAGGCCAACACTCTGTTTCAATTATTTTGTCAATTAATATCTCCAAGAAGACTGCACTGTTATTTTTTGTATCAATTATGTTTTTTAATATAATTTCATCTGCACCAATTGCACCAGTATCTCTTATTTCATGCAGTATTTTTAATATAGTGTGTTTATCTGGTTTCTCAACCCACATAGTTTTATTAATTTCCTTATAATCAAAATCGGTAAAATTACTTCCCAGTGAAAAATTATTTTTTTTTAATTTTTCAGCTTGACTTGAAAAATTTAAATTAAATTCATTTCTTATTTTGTCTAAGTTACTCTGTTTAAAGTTTTTTTTAATGGTATCATCAATACTATTATTTCTCTTACCCGTTATTTCATTTATAGCTTTCCATGTTAATTTAGGATCCTTTTTGCTTGCTTCAATCTTACTTCTAAAAAAATCTTGTTGATCCTTATAAATGCTCTCTTTAGCTAATTTTTTGTGCATTCTATAAGATATATTTAGTTCCTCATTATTATAATTATTTTTTTTAATCTTGTGCCATAGTTTATTTTTTTCTCTAATATATTTCTTAGTTTTTTCCGAAATCCATTCTTTAAAGTATTTTTTTTCACCTTCCTTTCCCTTATTTGTCTTATGGCTTTTGATTGTTTTGGTATTTTTTTCATAAATATTTTTTATTTGTGCTTCAATTTCTATATATATTTCATCAGTAGTTTTCAGCTGCTTTAAATATTCCCATTTTATTTTTTCAAGGTCCTCAATTATTTTATTTTTGTCCACTATTTTTTTTATATTCATTAAATTAATCTTCTCGTCATCATTTATTTTTATCTTTTGCCGCACACCATCGCTGTCAAGTAGTGATCAGCAATTTTAGTTTGATTTACAATTCCCATACTGTGCAGTTTTTTAGTTCTAAGTGCGATATGGTCGATACACGATTTACTTATTTTATTATTGCTTATTTCCTCTCTAGTGACCGTTGTGATTTTGTGTTCGAACCCATATTGAGCAAGGTTATTTTCATAAGTCTCACATCGGTTTTGATTTTTTTCTCTGCTTTCCTTTTTTAAGATGTCAATATTGAAATCACCAAGAAAACATACATTATCTTTATCTTTCGTCTCTTTCAACAATTTTTTCATTTCTTTAGCAAATTTTTTTTTATCCGTCTTTGGCTGCCTATATATAGCAAAGATTGTCATTTCAATATTATTTTTAATCATTTGGGTTTTAATACAATCATTTGTGTCAATTTTGATTTTATCGACCTCTGTTTTCAATTTGTTATTCAAGAACATCATGATGCCCCCTCCTCTACATGTATCTTGTCTCGTAATAACTTCCTGTTCATATGCATCCAATTTATATAAATTTGATTCATTCTCTTTAATATTAATTTCCGTAAGTACTATAATATCCCATTCGATTTTCATTTCTTTTAACTCAAAACAAAAGTCATTCCAATTCTTTCTCAAACTTCTGATGTTCACATGCATTATTCTAATCGTACAGTAATCCACACCAGTGTTTTCATTTAAACACTTCCTCATGTTTTTTGAATCTTCAACAATATAATTTATACTTTCCGTGTCTTCCATCTTATAATAAATCACTTTCACTCCTTACAATTTTGGTAATTTTCTGACTTTCGTCCTTTCTCATTCTTACCTTTCCCTCCCTGAACCAAACAAATTTGACGTCATTTTTCTTTGCGTGTTCCTTCGTCTTCCAGAACAGGTTTCTATTATATAGTGTCATATGTTCATTAATAAAAATTCTCCTTCCATTTCCGTTTTTGAAGCAGTCATCGTTTGTTGTCGTTTTCTTCCTGCTTTTAATCCATTTGTCCCTATCTTCTCTTGTCTTAAATTGTATCACGATGTTTGGTGTTTTATTCGGGTTTCGTGTTGGGACCCTGTGTGCTTTTTCCACTTCTGTTATGTCATGTTTAATATCGAATTGTTTTGCAATTCTTTCGATCGTGTCCACAATATCTTCCTCCTGGCAGTCATCCACATTGGCTATTTCAATATTTTTGTTTCTCATGTATTGTTCTTGTTCATATTGTTCAATTTTCATTGTGTTTATATCTTCTTTCATGATGTTCATATTGTTTAATTCTACCTTCATTTCTTCATTTATTACTTTAAGTTCTTTGATTTCATTTTTCCTTTCCTCATTTGCCTTTTTAAGGTCTTCCACTTCATGGTTTAAAAATTCGACACTTTGACACAATTCTTGCACTTTTTCTCTTGTCTCCAGTAGCATATTAATTTTTTGGTCCATCTTGAAAAGCAAAATTTTCATTTCTTTTATGTCCTCCTCATTTGTATTATTTTGCTTTTTCGTTTCTTTTTCCTCGTTCTTTTTGTCACTAGTAATTTTTTTCTCTTTTTCTTTTTTGTTTTTGTTTCCTTCATCTTCTGCTTCTTCATTTGTGTCTTTTCTTTGTTTTGGTTCCACACACTTTTCACATTTCCATTTTTTCCTCATAGCAACAGAGGAATGTATGGAACATTTTTTTGTATGGAACATTCATAGTGAAGTTTCATTTGGCACCCACCAAAACATGTAGCAAATTCACCTGCTGTCATTGCTTCCTCGCATTTGTCACAATTTAATTCAGACATGTTTATTTTTCAAAATTATCCGTTGTATTTTCTGTTTCAGTTTCGCTACCCAAAACGAACGCACTTTTTGAAGTGAAGAATTCAAAACCGGCTTTCTCAGCAAGGCGATTACGACTGGCGTAGAGTCGTCTGGAAGTGGTTATGGTCGTGGTGGAAGGGAGGGGGGAAGGGATGGACTCACGTTCAACAGCTCGAACGGTCCAAGCCGACAGAATGCATGATTGTAATGTAGATATAAGGATACTTATACGGCTTTATCTAGTTGCTAGATACTTCTATAGAGCAATGACACGACGTAGTATTATTGTGTATAACTCTATGCTGGAGCCTTAATGGGTTAGCTGCAAGGGGCACTGCAGAGAGAAACAGAAGGGCGTCATATTGAAGCCGATGCTGTGATGAGTGATTTCTTAGACCTAAAACGCGCGATTTTTGTTGTTTGAGAAAACAACGTTATTTTAAGCCTAAGAAATCCCCTCTTCCGTTGTTTTTCCCTCCATTTTTAAGTAGTGCACCTTGTAGATATGCCCTCCAAAACCCATACTGGTGCCAATCTGGTGCGAATATGGCGGCAAATGTCACTGCTCTATAGGAGACTGATTCAACACTACTTTTAGGCGACTAATTGTGGAGAATTCTAGGTACGTACGACGGTTCCCCAACGCCAACACACCACGGTTAATGGGTGGGGGCCTATCAACGGGTTAGAATGACGTCTGAATTTGGCAACGCTGATGGAAAATAAGGCAAGTAGTCGTGGTTCAATTCTTCTTAAGATTTATTGACTTATTAGGAGCGTTTATCTGCTCAGGCTTGCCTGACTAAAGATAGGCTTAAAGGGGGATTGCCACCAAATGACAGCTGCGGCACCTAAAGCCATTTGCCGCTATCTAGTTTTGTCTAGCCCTCACTTTCAACAGACGAAGAAACACACACATTTCTTTTTAAGAAACAAACAAGCCACGGGCCTCCTTAATTACTGAGTGTAAAGTTGGTGCACCCACGTGCACCAACAAGCAAGCGGTAAAGTTAAGCCTAACGACATCACGGGCGCTTTTTTTGTTTAAACATCGACCGTTTTGAAGCGCAGATTTCGAACCGCTCGATGGGCGCCATCCAGTGACAGTGATATTGTTAACCTTAGACCGCTTGCTCCTTGATGCACGTGGACGCAGCAACTTTACATTCAGTAATTACGGAGGCACGTGGTTAGTTTGTTGTGCAAAAAGAAATTTCTTTGAGCATTCCTTCACTTGTTGAAATCAAGTGTTACATAGAACTAAATAATGGCAGATGGCGCTTGATGGTGAGAAAAAATGTGAAAAATTAAAAGTAGGTGCGAAAAAATGTGAAAAAATAAAAAATAGGAATGTGACAAAATGTGAAAAAATGAAAAGTAGGTTGCGAAAAAATATGAAAATAAAAAGTAGGAATGTAAAAAAATGTAAAAAAAATGGAAGAGTAGGTGTGCGAAATATGTGAAAAAATTAAAAGTTGGTGTGCGAAAAATGTGAAAAAAATTAAAATAGGAAATGTGAAAAAATATGAAAAAAATGAAAAGTAGGAATGCGAAAAATTTGAAAAAAATCATATACCTTCGGCAGCACGTCCCCTGCCATCACAATTGCCGGTTAAAAATGTGTTAACTTTTAGGTCTAGTTTTCGATTTTAGGCGTAATTGTCAGCTTATAGGACTAATTTTTACCTGGTGTTTTAATTTCGTAAGTGGCACCTAACGGAGAATTGGGTTCGAGAGTAGGCCTATTCATTTATGTAACACAATGCGGAGCCTTGACGTTGCCGTGGCAACTTGATTTAAAGCCTGATCTTCAGCTTTCAGGCCTGTTTTTTTTTACATGACATTTTAATTCCGTAAGTAGCAGCTAGCCGGGAGAATTTGGTTCTAGGCCTATTCATTCATGCAACACGGTGTCGAAGACTATTTTAAATAAAGGTAATATTATTATTATTATTAAGTTGCAAACGCAACCGGAATGGCAAGGACCTGGTGGTCACTGACTGCCATCCGAAGTTAAAACTAAAATAAAAAATTGTAAAATTTAAGAGTTTAAAAGTTTAAAACGAAGACGATTCCCCGGCTGTAAAGAAAGGGTTGATGGTATAGGGTTGGAGTCACGAATGCCTTACCACCAAGGTTAGACCTACCAGGGACACAGTGGTCCCCGATGGCATTGCCAAACGTGAGGGACGAGTGAGGGGAAAAGCCGCCCCATTGTCATTGTTTTAAAAAATTAAAATAAAATAAAATAAATGCATCGCAGTTTAAAGCCTGGCCTTAACCAATTGTCAATCATAATCGAGATAAAATTAAAATAAAAAAGTTCATCATAATAAAAAAAGCCATGGTCACCAGGACAGACACGATCATGAAGAAGCAGGCATTATTGGGCATACACCAGTCCAACAATCACCACCCAACTAGCAGGCGATAACATAATTGGGTCTTTTCAAAAATTTGGGACAGTTAAACTCGTCAAGATGTTGTCTGAAGCTGTTGACGGAAGCAGCCGCAACGATCCGCTCAGATAAATCATTCCACACTGGGACCCCCCTAACGGAAAAAAGTACTTCCGGCAATTAAGTCTGGCTGAGGGGAGAAGTAATGTGTAACTATGACCCCTAGTCCTGCTCACATGGCTGAAGGTCAAAGAATGGTAAATCTATTTCCAGAAAGCCGCGCAGAATTTTAAATGTCAAAATTAGGTCAGCCTTAAGTCGGCGCAGTTCAAGGCCGCGTGGCGTTAGCGAAATCCTTTTGTTTTTACGGTTTCCTGTAGTGGTTAAATGCGACGATCAAATGTTATTATTTCATTGAGTTACGCCGAGAAAGCCTATCAGTTATAACAAGAATTTATAGGGTTGGGGAGGAGAATTTGTAACTCTGAAAAAGTCCCTATTGAAACGTCTTTAGATCCATTTCAATTAGTTCCGTCCGAGTTTTCAGAGGGCGCCACACGTTCGTTCCATATTGTAATTTTTGCTCATTTTTCAGCCCGAATCTCAAGTAGACTTAATTACAACTAAGCTAAACTAAATAATAATAATTAAATACAAGCTAGTTTAGTTTAATTTTAGGCTGAAAACTGAGTAGAAATTTTCACGTAAAACTAGTGACGCCCTCTATAAACTTAGACGGAACTAACTGGAATGGATCTAAGACGTTTCAGAAGGGGTCTCAAGTTACAAATTCTCCTCCCAGACCCTATAAATTCTTGGTTATAAGGAGGCAACGACGTTTTAATTTTGAGTGTTTTTAACCAATTTTTGGACGCAAAGATAAACCGTTTGTCTCTGTCTGGTACCGTTCTGGAGGTGAAAAAGGCGATTGAGGGACAGACGGCCGGACAAAGTTGTTTCGGCCGTACGGAAGACTAAACCAACGATACATACAAAAAATGGTTTTAATCGCGTAAAATCGTCTGGACAATGGCTATCCACCTATCTTTCTTTCCCGTTTAAGAAGGTAAAACATGACCGACAATTATTGATAAACGCAAGTGAATGTTAGCAAAATGCCCTTTAACCGGGCAGGAAACTGTCAGCTTCGGTACAAACAACAGTCTTCTCCATGGGCGTTGTCTTTTTAAGGACGCGGGAAATAGACATGTTGTATGTTAAAAGAGTATTTATCACGCATGGATGCGAAAGCTCCGCCAGACGTATGCTGATTGCAATACAGCGCAGTACAGCCGGGAAGCCTGACCTACGAGTCAAAGGGGCTGCACACTCGTTAGGGATTTGCGTATCGAAGCGTATGTAATGATGAACATGCATCTTTTTTGGAGCGCGTTTTTGAGTGGCGGGTTGAAGAGTTGATATTTTCGTTGAAATGGGTTACGCATTACGATTTGAGTGGCTGATGAGTGGAGTGTGTTTTTTTTAAATGCCATCGATGGTTTATGAGCAGTTAGGAGTCATGTTTAAGAGTGTTTATAAAGTCGCCGCGACAACCTATATAAGCAAAATATTTCCGCCTGAGCTGAACCAAAAATGAGCCAGTCCATTTGGCAGTCGAAGAAATTACAAGACTTGAAATTTATGGAAATGCGTCGCAAACTCAACTCTTAAGAATACAAAACGTGCAAAAGTGACGTGACCCGGATTGAAACTGGTGAACCATCACTACCTGATAACTGTCCATGTCGGTAAAGGCGGTACGACAATGATCTGGTTATGGATTGATCTGGTTATGGATTGATTCACCAATTTGAATTCCTGTTACGTCACTCGAATGAAACGTTAAGTCCGAGAAAGTGGTTGACTGACACTTCTACGTCATTTCCAGTGTACGATTTCCGCTGACAGATCATTTCCCACTATCTTTTGAAACGTTAACCCGTGCGTCGGATATTACGTTGCGAGATTAATTTCGGACCTTGCGTATTGAAGCTCTCCCACTCCAACGAAGTTGCGCTGATGACGTCAGTTGTGACACCTCCCAAGCCCAATATCACCATGATGTCATTTTGTAACAGCACATTGTCAAACCAAGATTATATAGCTATCTAGGCTACAGGGTGATCCAACTAAAGTGTTACGAGCCGATATCCTGAGTATGGCTAATGAGAGAATAATAATGATAAAAATGCAATGATGAGTGTGCTGGGGGACGTTTACATGAGAAAAAAGGAATGACCTTGAATTAATATTTCAAGGTCATCCTCGTGCTATCTTCCAAACGAGATACGATACGACAAAAAAGTAAATTAGAAAGTTGGACGCTAGGACACAATATGACCAAAAAAAACCACATATTCAAAATCGGATATTAAATAAAATAGTAACGATGATGTTTAAAAACTAACTCTGAACATGCTGGCTGCACTGTAGTGAAGCTAACTGCAGAGAAATTGGCTTCACTACAGTGCAGCCACAGTATGTTCAGAATTAGCTTTTAAACATCATCGTAAATATTTTTTATCCGATGTTGAATCTGTGGGTTTTTTTTTTTTTGGTCATATCGTGTCCTTGCGTCCAACTTTCTAATTTACATTTTTGCCGTATCGTATCTCGTTTGGAAGATAGAATGAGGATGACCTTAAAATATTAATTCAAGGTCATTATTTTTTTCTCGTGTAAACGTCCCCCATCACACCCATCACTGCATTTCTATCATTATTATTCTCTCATTAGCCATTCTCAGGATATCGGCTCGTAACACTTTAGTTGGATCACCCTGTAAATATTTGGCTTAATGAGAAGACTGGAATGAAATGGAATGTGTGTTTATTGGGGCCCTGGCCCGAAGTCATGCGCCCTCCCTAATACAAAACTGCAGACTGCATACTGGGATCATGATTAAACAAAGCAAGTTTCAGTAATGGCGGCTAATCAGCTGGACCCTGGAACAATCAGCAAGAGGGCGAGCGGGTTCATTCTTTCTACGGTAGCAAAGGAAAAGGGCGAGCGGCCGACAATGAGAACGGATATGCGCTCTAACAATTAGATACAAACACAATATTGCTTCAACAATGCTGACTATTAGAGCTGAGTTGAATCATCGGAAATCAGCTAGTGCGGCGTTACGCCGGGGAACAACTAGTTAATATGAAACCGACTAGCAGTAGTACCCGGCTTCTCCTGGGGTTTGCTTCGCCCATGGTTGTTTCCCAGTTTTCGCACCGTGTTACCTGAACGTACAGTGCGACGGGCAATTTTTTTTCTCTGTAATACTCTCCCTTTCCTACAATCCTCTCCCTCCCATCTCCCCACCGCTTTTCTTCCATCCACTCCCTCCCTTCTCCATTCCCCTCCTATACACCTCCCCATCCCTCCCCTTCCCTACCTCCTCTTTGCTACACGTAGTTGAATTTGGATGGGTACTTGAATTAAATACTGCCCTTCCCCCTTTTGCGTGATTTGGGCAAATGAAATTGCTTCGGTTTCCATCCCAAACAACCCAGAAAAGTACCTTTTAGGTTCAGTTAAAATGCGTAATCATATAGCTGAGGCTTTGGTTAATAATGTTAGACGGAGGAATAAGTCACTCGGGATCAGTACCATCGGCAGGCACTACTACTTCTCCAACTATCTCTTCTAATAATGAGGGAATTAAATGATCGGAAACGGAATGATTGTTGCCAATAAACTGAAAAAACGCATGCTAACCATAAAAAAAAAAACTGTAACCGAGGGGGGGGGGGGGGAGTAGAAAGGCGTAATGACAAACTGTAAGGAAAATAACATAATTCATCTATCCAGCGTTGAAAAATCATTTAACGTATGTTCGACCAGTAAAAAAAAATAATAGCATTCGACCCTGACCCCGGGAACGGGTCAGGTTCGTGCTGGGTGACGAAGGATCAATCCAGATCAAACTAAATGAGGCTTTAATCACTGGCTAAAGGTTCTGTCGTTGTGGACGATTAAACTTAAGGGATTAGTGAAACACGGTTAAATATAGAAAACGCTATTTACTTTCTGGTGCCTCTCCCAGAAAAAAAAAGACAAAGGTAGCGGAATAAATGTTTGGACTTTGCAATGTTCGTATGTACGTGCATGGAGTCCAGGCAAAGAGAAGCGCTGACTGAGTGAGCGAAGCGAACGAAAATCAGCGTTTATCAGCCAGTGTGCACAAAATTACACAGACAAGATACACGCCTTCCGCGACAAACGCTGAGAAAGCAAACCGTCCCAATGTTGAAAATAGTAGCCTACATCAATCAGTAGTTTATTATACATGGGCTAGCAAATAGCTACTTTGTTCGAGCGAGAAGATCTTGTTACATAAACGCATCCTAACTTGTGTGACGATTTCTGGTACGTACGACGGACCCTCACTACAAACGCCACAGTCAAGGCAGGAGTTACCATACATCGCGTTGGCCCGATTAAAATTTAAGTTAAACTGATGGAAGAGGAAACAATACGTCGTGGTTCAGTCCGCATGATGTTTTAATTATTTAAAAAAAAAAAAAGTGTTGGAGGGCTCTGGCTCGCCTGACAAACACTTTACCTTTGCTTAGGGCCTAATACGGAATGCCAAGGAATCTAGGCTTACTTAGGGTTGGACAGCATTGCAACAGTAGTCGGGTTATTGTTAGGTTTGAGTAATTAATCTGGTATCTGCGGGGTTGCTGTGATTCACAAACGACAGGGTTGGTCTGGCTTGAATTTACATTTGGGGACTAAGAGGCAAAAAAAGGAATTAATTCTAGTTGATCTGGCCGGAATTACTTTGCGGAGTGGGTTGATGGGAGAATCGTGGCGGATGAATTTTATTTCGAATCACCCCCTAATTGTTGAGAGCATCGGGCAGAAGGCCGAGCGAGCTCGAACCATTACAATTGATGACGTACACAAGCTACAGGCATTTTGTATGCTAACGTATTGTTACAATAATCGGTCACACAACATCACCTTACCAAACAATGGATATTACTTTTGTTGAAGTGACAATGGGTAGTTAAAATATGACGCCATGTAGGCCTTAGACTTGGATGGATTTCGCAAATGACGTCATCAGCGGGACTTCGCTGGGGGTGGCGTAGGTTCAATGGTTTGCCAGTTCGAAATTAATCTCACTACACTTGCTAGCCTTTCGTTCGTGTTCAGGGTTTAGACAAAACTTGGAAAACCTGGAAAATGAAAATAAAGCCAAAATCTCAGGGAAAATTTCAGGGAAAATGCATGTATCTGAATTAGCAGATCATAAACAAAATGCTAGGCTAGTAGCAAATATTTGAGCTGTAGTCAAGTATTGTAGACATAACTTTAATAAACCAAACCTAATAATACCAATATATGTGATGAAAATGTTTTCGTCCCGTCTGGACTAGTCTCTAAACAGCTATTTTTTGGGATGTTGGATTATTTTCGGTCAAATATTAATTAAAAACATCAGCTATTGCGTGTTTTCCTAACTAAACATCTTGAAAACATTAGCTACTGCCTGTATCCCCCACTAAACATCTTGAAAACCCTCTTGGATATTGCCGTTGGATGCGTCTAAAAAACCAGGAAATGTTCAGGGAAATTGAGAATTAAAAAATTGTCTGAACCCTGGTGTTGGCTGGTCGCTCACTGGGTTTCTACTCGGAGCGTATAAATCAATGTGAAAGCAGCGCTGTAAACAAGTGCGTCTCTGTGTGTGCTCTCGTTTCCCCACCTTGTATGGGACAAGCTTTGCACCCAACTACACACAACAAACACAGAGTGCAAAAAAAAAAAAATAAAAACAAACAAAAAAAAACGCGAACACCCAGTGGAAAAACCAGCCCAGTTTGTCTGTCAGTGTCTCTGAGTACAAGTCGATGAAATGATTACTCGGAACGAAACTGTCTAACCGCAGCGTTGGAGCGTCGCGTGCTCGTCCCGCGTTACAACGCTATTCAAAAGCGTTTACAAAACGTGACACGGTTTATTGACGAAAACTACATGAAAGAATTATATTTTGTATTTCCTCTTTTCTGCCAGTCATATTTATACTGCGCAGCTACGTGCGCGCATTGTGTGTATTTACGCGTTGATTCAAGCTGGTAGTGAGCGAGTGAGGTCGTGTAGGGCGTTTTTCGAACGGCTACAGACAGTGCAGCGCCTACTGGTGGTCAACAGGGGGAACTATACAGTTTGTAGCCGTTTTTTTTTTAACGAGATCATTGCGTGATGCGTTTGAAATGAGATTTTCAATAAACTTGTCGGGGTTTTTTTTATATATTTTTTTTTATTTTATTGCGGCGGCTGAATTTACGTTCGTGTTAAAATCGCGGAAACTGTTTCGTTCCCTCACACCTAGATTGGAAAATAGTGTTTTTGATTTCACGAACGCTGCGTTAACAAACGTAATTTTGTTGCTGGTGGTGGAGCACAAATAAGTAACCAAAATGGAAAAACCGAAATTATTCGCCGATTATAAGTAAAAGAAAGAGGAAAATAAGCCAAAGAGCGAAAATCACACACTAGAAATAACGTAGTACACTAAGCCACCTTTATGCACTAAGTTTCGTCGGAGTGGCATGATTCGGATTCGAACTGGAAACCCAATTCGTCCCCGGATCACTGAGATAGCGCCTTTGTCGCTACGGCCACTCCTCCACTGGCGTAAAGATGGCTCACTGAACCCGTTACTACAGTGACCAGGGATCGATTGATTGAGTTTGTGTATTTCTTTGTCTTCCTTCTCCATTGCCTATGGCTGCAAGCATTCTCGGTCGAATGGAGCCCTGGTCACTGCTGTGACCTTAATAATAGGCTTAGTGCCAGTGGAGGAGCGGCCATAGCGATAAAGGCGCCATGTCAGTGATCCGGGGACGAATTGGGTTGCCAGTTCGAATCCGGGTCATGCCATTCGGACGAAACGTAAGTGCATAAAGGTGGCTTACTGTACTACGTTATTTCTAGTGTATGATTTTCGCTATCTGTCTTGTTTTCCTCTTTGCTTTATGTAATTTAAAGCACTGCGATTTGCGTATATTTATTTAGCCGTCGATTATAAGTAGTCTACAATAAAAGGGGAATAGGCTATACCAAAACTTCACGAGGGTAAAAAGGACCCAACCAAGTTATCGCCATAGAAAAGTAGTGACATCGGATCTAAAGTGGCTGGCACCAAGTTTGCAGTCTAAACTGAGATCACTCGAGCTTATAACTGACAACTACCAAGATGTTAGTTAAGCTTGGGATAAATTATATGGGTTGAGACGACAAATTTGGTGGTAACCGTTTTTGCTGCGGCATATCTGCACGTAGTATATTTGTGGGCGCGTACAGAGATGGAAGTGGGTCACATTTTCCGACCCATGACCCACCTGATCCACTACGACCCACTTTACCCATCCGATAAAGAACAAAATTTGACCCACCATGATCCATCCCACGCTATGGAGAAAATTGCAAATGCATGCAATGTTATTTCAAACCGTCCAATTTTTTAAAGAAGTATTTACTAAGGGTTTTTAGCCTTCTGGGGGAAACTATTTTTGAAAGAGTAGGAAGCACTTTTAAGAGTGCTATTGAGTGCGCGGCTTATCTTCAGTCCTGTGGGTATTTTATGATCGGCTACGTCTTCCTCGTGGGGCCGGCTTTAATCGACGGCCGCCAGTGTTTTTGCAACTATTTTGGATATCAACAAGGCACTTTGCTACCAAAAACACACAATCGATTATTTGTGGTCTTTCTGGGGCGACCTCAAGATACGCCGCGGACACTATAGTACGACTCCTGAAGTGTCAAATAACGTACTTAACAATTACCGTGGGTCGGTGGGTGAACGGTCTTGACTCATGACCCACTTGACCCACGATAAAAATGTGACCCATTTGACCCATAGGTCAGTTCCATCTCTTATCGCCTAGATGAACCATGAACGAAAATGGCGGCTTCATCCGTGTTGTGTTCGACAATATTATCAGACGCCAATCCAAAGACCCTGCTTGTTTCCTGATAAAACAAGTGGCTCACTGCGTTCAACCGCTTAAAAGGGTGAAATACTTAAAATACAGGGTGGTTCACAATAAACCGACGACCCAACATTTTTCAAGTCCAAATTTTCTAGTTAGCACCCCTCAGAACCATGATAGAACAGAAATCAAATCTAATGAATCGGGAAAATTTCTGTCCTCTCTTGTTTCTGATGGGTGCTAACTAGAAAAGTTGGACGTAAAAATCTTGGGTCGTCATTTTTGTGTGTACCACCCTGTGTAATAGGCTACAGCTAAAACACTAAGCACAAGAGTATAAACGCTGTTCATAAGGCAGTCGCCATCTTGAAACTATGTCAGTGAGGGTTCAGATGATAATGAGCGGCACAGTCTGAACACGAAAAACTTGTTGGTTACCACTTTCATTTCCTCCGGCCGTAAATAATAACCAGTCCCTGAAACTATACCGCTCTCCGAGCACAACATGAACAAACACAAAAGCCATTTGCCCTAATACACTACCCTGGTCTGTGGAAAGCGCCTGTTTATCCCATTTCGATAGCGTTGCCCACATTCTCAACGCAGCATCCTCGTTCCAGTAGGCCGATGTGGGTCACGTGATCTCGGTTTAGTTACGAAAATTGCGGCGCTGCTGCGAATAGTATAATTGTTGCATTTTTAATCGGCCGCTATTTTCTTTGTATTGTTTGAAGATTCTACGGTGATTCATGTAGAAATTGAAATGGTGAAAAGGTGCCTTTAAGGTTCTTTTAGTGTGAATTATGCAGAAAATAAGGACATACAGTAACGAAAACACTATTTCTGCCCATCGTTTTGAAACAAAGCGGTTGCTTTTTTTTTTAATCATTTATACACCAAATCTCGCTCGTGGTGACAAGCTAAGTATTCAGTTGCACTCGTAGAGAACAGTGCTGGATTTCCTTAATTTGCAGAGCACTGGGCAGAAAATCCCACCCCACCCCTCACTTTGAGAACTGTGTTGGTGGTCCCAAGCCCTACCGTCTTCTTAAAATATACCATTTTTAAAAAGTTTTAACGGCATGTGTGCCACCCTATTCTATCTGGTTGACCTTTGATTTATATATATATTTTTTTTTTTTATTTATTGTTTTTTTAAGCGATGATAAATCCCACAATCTGGGTGCTTTAGTTTTTAGTATTCACCGTAGCATACAATTTTTTAGCAATGTTTATAATATCTAATTGTACAGCATCATTTTGTGCCTTTTAACATTTTTCGCACCCGTTCCATGTCCTGCACGTTTGGCGATGCCATCGGGGGTCTTGAGTCCCTGGCAGGTCTAACCTTGGTGTTAAGGCATTCGTGTCCCTAAACCTCTTAACCATCATCATTCCTTGGTCGTTTTATGTACATTGTATTTACATGTAATTGTGGCTGGCTGTTAGTGACTCCCCAGTCTTTGCCAGACCCGTTGCCATCGCAACAAATATTATTATTATTTATTTATTTATTAATCATACAGGCTGAGCACAGGGCAGAAATCATCGTACAGGTGAAGTAGTTGCGAACAATATTCGGAATTCAATGTTACAACGCAACGGAAATCACACACACGTGCTGAAATTTTCATGTGTCTGCAGTTTTCATAATGAAAACCCACAACGAACCTGAACTCTTTACCCTTTTTATCACCGTTCAATCATTTTTCGTACTTTCTCGCCACCTTTTACATCCCCGTTCACAGAAAGAAAAAAAAACCCACTTAAATACATTCGTTGTTGTTCATATTAGTCGTCTTAACAGCAATCTCCGGCCAGATTACCTCCGTTTCGTATCGCAAGAGAAGAGGGGTTTGTTAATAAGCGCCCGTTTTAAGCGCTTGTTTTTGCAGCTGCAAAACATAAATGATGCCCGACTTGTTCCCCCCCCCCCCCGCTAATCTTCCCAGCCCCACCTAACCTGGAACCCGACGTAATCCGCGCTAACAACCATGGGTTGTATTAATTTCTCCGTTTATTGCCCGAAATTGGGAAAATAATTTTCATTTCATTACGGCTTATTTATGAGATTGTCACGAGACGACAGCTGCTGCCTGTTCCTCTGGGGGCTCCCTCCTCATTTCCCCTCCCCCCACGACTCCCCACTCCAACACACACCCCTTCCCTTCCCTTCTCTCCCCCGGGTTTTAAAAGTCGATACTAGCTGTTGGCAAAGGCAACGTTCCATGTCATATCCGTCACTCAGTCCTGCAACGGGATGGTGCGGGAAGAAGAACGCTCACCTCCCTTCTTTGGAAAATGTTGAAAGATGGAACGACGCATTTGTGTTTTGTTAAACAAATTGCTCACTAAAGGCGTGGGGAAAAGTTGATTACGGCGCGTTACACCAGGGACGTCTGCGTTGCGATAACTTTACGCTGCTGCTGAGTGGTCTTTAGTAGTAGACTGATGTGCTTAGAAATTCACAAGGAGGTAAGCAAGCTTTGTGTGATTTCGTGGCTGCTTCCGACCAAGGGTAAGTTGAGGCCGAGACGAGTTGAGACCGAGACAACGAGACAGCTGGACTTATAGTCTTGCTGTAAACTTCGCAGGCAGCAGGGCTGCTGTCGTCAAATGTGATTTCAGGTGCCCCTTCAACATTGTATCGTGCATCAGCCATCAGGTAACACTCAATAAACACAAATGGATTTTAGCTTCGTTTAAAATAAGTCTCGTTGCATTGTTGCATGAATGAATAGGCTTACCGTCGAACCAAATTCTCCATTACGCCTATCTGCTACTTACGAAATTAAAACTGCATTTTTAAAATTAGGCCTAAAAATGAAAATCAAGCCTAAAATCATGTTACCATGGCAACGTCAAGTTGCTATGAGTCGCTATTGGCTTCATCAACAGCGTCTCTCTCGTCACTTCCCTACTACCACTGATCTATATACGCTACTTGCGCGTTACGTTGTAACGCTGTAACTGTGTTCCTGTAGGCGCACCGTATTGGTAAAATGAATAGGCTTACTATACAATCCATATCGCCGTTAGCTGCTACTTACGAAATTAAAACTGCTGGTTAAAATTAGGCCTAAAAGCTGACAATTACGCCTAAAATGTAAAATAGGCCTAAAAGCTAACACATTTTTAACCGACAATTGTGGTGGCTACTGCTTTTAGATTAGTATGATAGAGATAGCTGTTTGTAGTGCATGATAGAGGTGTGCGCCTCAACACTCGAAGTGGAGGAACTGTACAGAAGACCGGTGCGACTAGGCATTCGCTGTAGCCGCTTGTTTTAATTCGCTTTTACCCCTGAACCTCCCAACCGACCCAGTCCGTCATCAATCGCCATTTCTGGATGCATTTTAGGCCTTTTTATTAGAACATTCCCCCCATAACCCCTCGTCCCAACTTCAATTCAACCCCGACTTTCGTAATGCTTGTATAAGGGGCTTCCCGACTCTTAAGACTTAATATTTTCGTATAAACTACGATATTAATTTAAATTCTGCATTCTTGGTTTCTTGCCAAACCTGATCAAGCCAATCGTTCATTCATTTTGTGTTCCGTTTTGTGATCCGAACCCACAAATTCAGACGAGCAAGTAATTCGATCAATATGGGAAAGAGGAAAACATGCCAAACAGCGAAAATCCTACACTAAAAATAACGAAATACAATAAGCCACCTTTGTGCACTTAGAATTCGTCGGAGTGGCATGACCCGGATTCGAACTAGTAACCCAATTCGTCCACCGCCATCATGATTCTGAACCACTGTTTGGGTACATTACTTCGGTCTTAGCTTTATGAGAGCTTTGAGCGTTAAGTTTGAAGCAAAAACCCTGTTCCCAGTTTAGCCGTTTATACCCGAAAATGTCCAGTACTGTACCGTCCGGCTCGTTAGTCATGTGGAGAACTGCATCTAGTAACCCTCGAGGCCAAGTTCCCACACTGCGCACAGTCTCTTACGTGTGCCAGCAGTTGGTACTTTCAAAGAAAATTAAAATAATTGGTACTTCAATTGTGGTTTCTCTATCGATGGTATAGTATCATCCTGTTTTTACAGTTATTATCTGAATATTGGTTGCTTCAGTGTCACACCTATAATTGTAGACTTAACTAAATTAGAGCTTGACCACTGTTGCAGTGCCACGCTACTTCACGCTTGCCCCGGTGAAGTGTGCGTGAAGTCTCGTTTCTTTGAGGTCGGGCCGGGCCAGACCTCAATAACCCTTGCCTCTTAAAGGGCAATTACATCCATTTTGACATGCATGCTTTACTTTTGGATCATTTACACAATAACTAAACACAAGAATTGCGGTAAGAATACGTTGCTTACGTCCGATACAACAATTTAATTATTGCAACAACAAAACACGACGTGGAGACCGCCATTGTTTTGCTGGAACGCGCAGAAATTAATGCCGACTTATGTCACTCTTTGATTTCGACTCGCAGCCGATTGAGATAGCTCTATTGGCTGTGAGAGCTCGTGCGTCTGACGGCCTTAGCTGGCCGACAGTTGTAGTGGTCAGCTAAGGCCGTCGGACGGTTGAGCTCTCACAGCCTATAGAGCTATCTCAATCGGCTGCGAGTCGAAATCGAAATGTGTTTAGTTATTGTGTAAGTGATCCAAAAGTAAAGCATGCATGT
>JAHWFP010148972.1:1928-12216 GCA_023313725.1 Lithobius niger
CCCCCCCCCCCCCCTCGAACTACTCGCCGCAAATTTTGCCTTTCGTCCTCGATCATGTAGGAGGGCTCAAGAATAAGGCGTTGTTGTGTCCAGTTGAGATGTGGTGGAGAAATGAGTCGTCTTGAAATTCTCAAAAAAATGTTCAAGGCATTGGTTCCTCCCAGTGACGCAAATGTAGGTCGTCAGAATACTGCATGACTAATTGACTATGTGTCAGCCCCACAATGAAGATTTGCCCAACGTTAAGAATGCTGGCAATTAAATTGAACTGTTTCAGGTTTAAAATATTATGTAGGCGTACGTTAATTTCTCACCAATACTAATACTAACATACTGCAAATGTAAGGTACTAACACAAGTATTGCAAATAAAACACCATAAACTTACTACTTAAGGTTTACAAATTTTAGTTTAAAAAAAAATAGTATATTGGGCAGCAAGTTATCGAACCCATGCAGAAGAGCTGCGGCTGCATCTGTCGCATTGGTGACTTCTGTGCTGCTGCCTTCAGGAAACTTGCCTTAAGGCGTCGGATAATCCGGTTGTTCGGGGATACTCTGTCTACCGTTTGGATGCAGACCCTGTGCCACGTGCACATGGCGGAGTTGCAGTGCTGGTTCAGCACACTCAGCCACATGCCAGTGAGCCTCTGCACACTAAATTTCAGGAGGTAGCAGTTAGTTTCTTTCCACTTGGATATTACTGTCTGTTCGCTTTATTTAAACCCGGGTGAGGTCTTTGGGGTTGGTTTCCTGGAGGACCTGGTCCACCAGCTTCCTGCCCCTTTCCTCTTGCTGGGTGAATACTGACAACAAGGGGAGAATCCTTGAGGAGTGAATGCAGAGGGGGTCCATTTGTGTCTTGAACGAGGGTGCCATAACATCTCTGTAATGTGTGGTGCAGTGGCAACCCGGACCACTGCACTGTGACTGAGGTTGGCGCTAATGACCAAGCTGTCGACGCGCCATTAAGCCTCATTCCCCCCCCCCCCCCATGACCCACTGCAATCTGGCCACACATAACTGGACAGCAGTGGACTTGGCCTTTTGCTCTCTAGCTATCCCAGTTCACTTCACTTGGGCTGTCACTGCCGATCTGCATGGGAGCGATCACCTCCCCATTGTGTTGTCCACAACACGGGGGTTCTGTTGCTTCCAGGCCAGCCCGGTAGGCGCTGAAACGAGCCGAGTGGTCAGCCTTTGCTGAGGCTGCTGATTTCCAGCATGCGGTGCAGGACTTTACTGATGTGGATGAACTTTCAACTCATTTCACTGATGTAATCCTCGCTGTTGCTCATGCTTCTATCCCGCGTACGTCCACACAGCCGAGACGGGTTCCTGTTCCGTGGTGGACACCCGCTTGTGGGCGGGCCATTTGGGCCCGCAGGCGAGCGTTGCGTGCATTTTTGGTTAGCCCAACTACTGACAATTTTGTTGCCTTTAAGCGCTGTCGTGCCCGTGCCAGATTTGTCATCCGTGAGGCTAGGCGTACTTCGTGGTCGGCTTATGTTTCTTCGATCACGCGCTCCACGCCTTTTCAGCAGGTGTGGAGGAAGGTGTGCCAGATCTGGGGGAGGACCGTGCCTTCCCCGGTATCGCAGCTGAGGGTGGCGAATACCATGGTTTCATCTGTGCCGGATATCGCCGATTGTCTTGCGTCTGCATTTGCGCGGGTCTCGAGTGATGACCATTATGATCCTGGTTTCCTCGGGATTAAGCGTAGGGAAGAGGCTCACTCTCTTGACTTTCGCTTCGACAGGCTAGAGGAGTACGATCTACCGATTGCCAGGCGGGAATTTGTTTCAGCTTTGTCCAAGTCGCATGACTCCGCCCCGGGCCCTGATGATGTTCATTATCAGCTGTTGAAACATCTGCCTCTTGCCTCCCAACAGTTCTTGCTGGAAATGTTCAACCATGTGTGGGCGGAGGGCTCTATTCCAGCTGTGTGGAGGGCAGCAGTGGTCATCCCGATTGTGAAACCGGGCAAAGACCCTACTTCTCCTTCCAGTTATCGCCTAATCGCTCTGACTAGCTGTGTCTGTAAACTTATGGAACGGATGGTCAGTGAGCGGTTGGTCTGGGTGTTCGAATCACAGGGATTCTTATCTGCGTCCCAGTGTGGCTTTCAACGGTTTCGGTCAACTATCCATCATCTTGTTGCCCTTGAATAAGATGTGAGGGAGGCATTTCGCCTGCGTCAACATCTGGTTCAAGTTTTCTTTGACTTGGAGAAGGCTTATGATACGACCTGGCGTTATGGGATTCTCCGCAATCTCTATGACTGTGGCGTGAGGGGACGGATGCCACTGTTCCTTTCCGCTTACCTCTCCATCCGTTCTTTTTGCGTTCGTGTTGGGGCGACTCTTTCCCCGCCCGTTTGTCTTGGAGAATGGTGTGCCTCAAGGAGGTGTTCTTAGTGTCATCTTGTTTGCTGTTGGGATCAACGCCACTGCTCAGCAATCTGCTGTTCCCCAGTCTTTGTTTGTCGATGACTTTGGTCTGCGCTTTCGGGCGGCTCGCATGCAGACCTGCGAGCGGCAGCTACAGCTGGCAGTTAACAAAGGTCAGACCAGGGTGATCAGTAATGGTTGCTGGTTTTCTCCAGACAATTCTGTGTGCGGCCACTTTTGCCGCCAACGAACACTTCACCCAGATCCTTGCCTGTACCTTGGACAGGCACAAATTCCTGTTGTCCCACAGGCACGTTTCCTGGGTCTGGTGTTCGATTCCAGGTTATATTGGCTTCCACACTTGCGCCAACTTAAAGATAAGTCTTTGCGGGTTCTGTCGGGCACTTCATGGGGTGCCGATCGCACTGCTGTGTTGCGCCTCTACCGAGCCCTTGTCCGCAACAAACTTGATTATGCGTGTATGGTGTATGGTTCGGCTAGTGACTCCACTCTCCAGATGTTGGAAACTATGCATCACAATGGCCTGCGTCTGGCGACTGGGGCATTTCGGACGTCTCCAGTGGTCAGCCTCTATGCTGAGGCCTCGGCGCCACCTTTGGCGATTCGTCGGCAACGGCTTGCCATACAGTATGCTCTGCGTTTGCGTGCTGTGCTATCCAGTCCTGCTTGGTCCATGGTTTTTGGGCCAGACTTGCGGGTCGGTCGACGCAGCGTGGGTAAGGGTGATTTCCACGATAAGCTCCAGTAGTCCTGTCAGAAACTAGCCTTTGAAATGCCCTCCGTCTTGATGCTTGGAGGGATGCCAGTGGCCCCTTGGCTTGTCCTGAGTGACATTTTCATTTTCGCTCTGGCGTCCCTCCCGAAGGGTTCCACTCTACCAGCAAAGTACTTACAGGAGTTCCGGCCGCTGTGTTCTCAGTACGCCGGTTATCAGCGGCTGTTTGCTGATGGGTCGAAGTCAGACGTTGGCGTGGCGTGTGCTTGTGTGTGTAAGGGAGTAACGGTTGCCCATCGCCTTCCATCAGGCTATTCTGTGTTTTCTGCAGAGCTTTTGGCTCTCGGTTTGGCGGTAGAATGGATCCTTGACCTTCAGGGCACGCATTTCATTATCTTCAGTGATTCCATGAGTGCCCTGGAGTCCTTGGCGAATTACAATCCTCAGAACCCCTTGACGCAACGGGGGTGTGACTGAGGTTGGTGCTAATGACCAAGTTGTCGACGCACCATTAAGTCTCAACCCCGTCCCCCCCCCCCCTGGACACAACGTGTCCAAGCTTTGCTTTCCCGCTTGCCTGGCCAGTGGAAAACCGTGCTCTTCTGCTGGATCCCGGGCCATGTTGGGATAGGTGGAATGAGCAAGCGGATTCTGCCGCGAAAGGGGCCCTTTCTGGCCCTCTTAGAAGGTATCTCAGCCTTGTTCCCTCAGACGCCTTCCCAACTCTGCGTCTGAGGTTACACGCTTTTTGGCAAGCCTTGTGGGACATACAGGACGGTAATAAATTGTGAGCTATAAAGGGCACTGTTCAGGAATGGTGTCGCCGCAGTCGCCATGAGGAGGTGGTGTTGGCCCGTATGCGCATTGGTCACACTCGACTTACTCACTGTTTCCTTTTGCGGGTTTTTGTCCCTCCTGAATGTTAATGGTGTCGACGGCCACTTACGGTTCGGCACTTCATTGTTGATTGTCGCCATTCTGATGGTGTTTGTCGTCGTTTCTGTCTTCCTCATGACATTGTGCGTCAATTGGGAAATAAGTCTGTCCTCCTGTCCGGTGTTTTTCAATTTTTGCGGGAGGTACAGATGTATGACAAGATTTAGATTAGGGTTTGAATAATATCTCTGTAATGTGTGGTGCAGTGGTCCGGGTTACCACTGCACCTGGGTTGGCGCTAATGTCTCATCATATCCCGGGCGCTTTTTCGTCCTTGAGTATGTGTTGTTCCCCCCCACAGTCACGCCAGAAATACCTTTGAAGTTCTCCATCAGTGTAATGGTCAACAAAGCCTTCAGCACAGTACTTCCGGTATGGCAGAGCTTCCTCCTCATCCTTTATCATTAAATAATTATGAAGGCAAGCAGTTGCTGCAATAGTACGGTGCCCTTGCCACAAGCATACCAAATGTATTTTCAATTGTACGACGTTCACACGACGATCTGTAATTGAAGACGTTTTGTTCTATGGAAAGAAAGTTCCCAGCGAACGACTTCATCATATTGTGTAATAACGGAAACGTATCGTAAGATACAAACACATAAGGGCAACAAAACAAAGACACCTGGCAACGCAGCTGGTTCTGGTAGGTTAATATCCCTGCTCATCAGATCCTGTCCGAATGCTATTCTATTGAAAACGCCATTGCTCTCACATCTTGGCATGCCAAACTCTACCAAAATGAATTTGTAGTCTGCATCACAAATCGCTACTAAATCCAAACTACGGAACCTGTTGTAATTAAAATAGGACAATGCTTCATTCACAGGACACTGCATTCTAATGTATTTGCTGTCGATGGCTCCAAGACAATTCTGGAAATTGTATGCCAATCGAACCCGTCGGTAATAGTTTTTCATTGTGCCACATTAGGACTCTAGAAGGGGAAAATAAAAGGTATACATAGGTTTAGGATTATAGCAGCCCCGTAGCGGTATGAAGTCAACTGCTGCAAGTGTATGGGTTGAAAAAAAACTTATTGCGAATAGTGGTACAAGCATTTAGACTACAAATAATGTACTGTGTGTCCATAAAAAAAATCATAAAAAGTTCAGTTTTGACCATCAGTAAGAAGGCCTCTTAAAAGTTTTATTGAAAATAATAAACACTAATACCACGTGCACTCCAATTGCTATATTTAGCCAATTTTCAACTTCGTGTGAGATATTATTAAGCACTGGGATCTTAACATACCGGATTGCCTCTGTGTTAAGTCTATTACCCCAATACCTTTTTTGTTGTTGGTTGAGTGAAGGACCAAGTGCACAAAACCAGACGATGGAGTGAACGCTGTTGAGTGCAAGAATTGTGGAACCTATCGGTTTTGCACAGGTACTATTGGCTAAAATACAATAACTGAAGCACATGTGGTAGAGTGTAATGGTGTTAATTTTTTTTTAGTAATGCACTTTTGGATTGTTCTTTCCAATGGTCGAAACACAAAACACATTATGATAGCTTTCACTGTTAATGTTTTCTAGCCGAGTTACAGTTCGTTCGAGGACATTTCTTGTTGCAACTCTTTATGATGCTGACAGACATTTCCACACGAAATACTGTCAGTGAGATGATCAAATGAGTGTTCAGAGTATGGTTCCCGTTTTTCGCAAGGCTTCATTTCATAAACAAATGATAAACGTGTGCCTGCTCTTTAATTTCTCTTCATCTATCTCATTCGCCACGTTTACTACAAATTTACCAGCAATGATGATGTTTAAATAGGGGTTAGTGATCCTCAAGATTTGTCTCTCGCCAACAATACTGAAATTTCTTACCTCCATGACAAATAGACCAGAAATTTATGGACACTCAGTACTTTAATACTACCTTGTGAATACTGATGTGCCTGGAAATGGTATTTGCCTGGTGTGGTATGACTACAACTAACCTTCAAGAACTGCGGAGAAAGTACGTCCCACAATGCTTGAGAGTTTCTCGGATTGCTTTTAGACACTAGAAATTCCAAGATGGTGGCTCAATGGCAGCATATTGTATTCGTCTCAATGTGCAAGATACCTAACGTAAAAACACAATTATAAACAATTTTTAATAGACTCATTAGCAACTCCTAAAGTTATCTTAGAAGAACCAATGATCAGTGCAGGGCTGATCAGAGGGAGAGTAACTGTTTCTCATCGCCTTCCATCGGGCTATTCTGTGTTTTCTGCAGAGCTTCTGGCTCTGGGTCTGGCGGTGGAATGGATCCTTGATGCTTACTTACGGTCCGGCACTTGCTTGTTGATTGTCACCATCTTGGTGTTCGTCGCCGTTTCCATCTTCCGCGATACATTGCGCGTCACTTAGGTGATAGGTCTGTTTTCTTGTCCGGCGTTTTTCAATTTTTGCAGGAGGTACAGGTCTATGAGAGAATCTGGGTTTGATTAATATTTCTGTAATGTGTGGTGCAGTGACAACTCGTACTACCAGGCCCGGACTGGCCATAGTGCAAGAGTGCCAATGGCACATGGTGTAAGATGGTTACGGTTAGAAACGAATTGAGACCACACAGATTTATGCTTGGCCCCAGATTACTTCTTCCCTCGCCGTCCTTTGCACTAGGACTGCTCGATTTACCGAATGCCGTTTCGGATGCACTTTCCACGGCTTCTTTGGTTGTCGAATTGTACGTCGTTTATAAGATTCTCGTTTTGGTTGTGTACTGGAGAGGTCCCATCCACACACCGCGATGTGTGTGGAAGTTGTGGTTCAGATGGCACCGTTCGGTCGGCTTTTATAGCACTAGGGCAAACGGTGCCGTCTTTTGGGCACGATTTCAAAGGGTGCCGTTTAAGACAGCCGCGTGTTGGGGCATGCTGGCGCAATTGCCAACCATGCACCTGCTCGCGTGTGCGCAGGTGAAGCCGCCTTATGGGTTGCTTCTGTTAGTGACTAGTCTATATGGTTTTGCTCGTATAGCCAGGCTGCGTCACATCCCCCCCCCCCCTCCACCACTTTCCTTAATAGTTAGGGTCGAAAATCCATAGCGAAAGCATATTATTTTTATATATAACTATTTACAAGAAATTTCAATATTTACACCTGTATATACAAAGATAGTCGAAAGATATTTCTAAAATTGCTTACAGGTTCCCTTCCCGGTGAAACTTTTGCCAAACCTACAAAACCTACTACGGGTGGCCAGGGAAAAACAGTTAAAATTGTTTGCTATGTTTTTCTCCTGGGTAAATTTATTGGGACGTCCTGCTGAAAGAATTACAGAAGAAATCACAATTAGAAACTTTAAAAAGGGAAAAAACGTATTTAAAGAAATTATTTACAACAAAACACTGTATTTTATTCATGTAATAAAATTTTACCCCCCCCCCCCCCCATTGTCCATTATTGAACTTAACACAACATTATAGGTTGTTTGGCAACCTACGAAAATCATGTAAATATACAAAAAGGCTCAAAAAAAGAACCACAAAAAAATTTTTACGCATGTAAACCTACTAATACAACTAAGATTATTACAAACTCCCCACGCAACCGAAACCCATACTGCAAGGTAAGTATCCACACAAAAATGACAACGTCGAAGGTAAGTCACCAAAATATTTTCTTCATCAATTTTCTGCTTTATTAATAATAAACTTACAACTTCATTATCATCTGCACGCTTAGTCTTACGTGCATCGCAACGTATCCGTCGATATGTTGCATGTTTAAGACCGACTCCTGTAAAGTTTCCAACTGAATAACTTTCTTCTGGATGATAATGGAGCCGTTTCAGGTAAACTGAAGCAGGATTTTTACTGTATGTTCACGTTTTAGATTGTCTCTGACAGTAGAGCTTAAGTGGCGAGATAAAAAAGTCCCATGGTCATGCTTGATTCGGCCTGCCCATACAACCTGGCTTTTAAATCTGAAGTCATGGTTAATCTAACTGTGCATGTGCAATGGTCACATTTACAGTATGCTTTAGCTCTGAATATGACCCTCGCTGTTGTTGCTACACTGTAACCAAAGTCACATAATGAGTTTTGAATTGCAAACAACAAATTGTGTTGATATTTGCAAGAATATCGTTGAAGTTGCGAGTCCATTGTCTGGGAAGAGATTTTCCTTTTTGTTCCGAACGTAATTCATTCCACATACTTGGGATCAATAGCAACCGTAGATGTTGCAGGAGCAGGTAGATCAAAATTAATCGGCTCTTGCCCATGCAAACATGACTCCAAATCACTATCTTCAAATAAACCGCAAACTGCTGCCACACTTTCCTCAGCTGTGATATCTGCGTCAGAAACAGAATGACTAACCTCTCTATCAACAAAACTGCTAGCCGAAACCAAGAGTTTCTCGTAGTTAGCTGTGCTTAGCCTAGTACACGAGTCACAATCATGGGGTTCACCCTCAGCAGCGACAGTGCTGTTAGCGCTAATGCCAGCAGCTACAGTTTTTTCCACAGCAAAGTTAGAAACTCTGGTGATTTGTGATGTAGAATCATCAGCATTTGTTGACAGAACTCTGTCTTCTAGACCTTCACTGAAGTTGTGAATCACAGCTTACACGTCGCTCGGAAATCAAATACTTTCCATTACGGGAAATGTCAACGACAGCTTGGGCATGGAAGCATCCCTTTACTTCAGTGTCATTACAAAGTACAACCACCCCTGGTTCACCCCACCTGTACGTGTAGTAGTGGTTGTTGTGAAAATTTATTGCAGCTACAATGTCATAAGTGATGTTCATTTCATCAACTGCATACTCAACTGTAGGACTGAATTCTTTTCGAAACGGCGTAGGTGGATAAGTATCTTGGAAACCAAACAGCGTATCTGGTAGACTCAATAAGTGTAACTGACCGCTGTATGACAACTGCACGCATACCGTAGGCTTGGTATTAGGGCATCGGTCTGTGCTTGAAGCAACTCCAGCATGGGCGTTTCCAAAACGAATTATTGGGGGAGGGGAAGCAAAAATACCTGTTACTAAAACAAATCGAAGACTTTGCGCTCTTCCCATGAGCATCTTTCATCCTATGTTTACTTGCTCGAATATCCTGTGTAATGCACACTCTATATTTTTCCAGATTTTGTGTAAAGTTACACAATAATTATGTGGCAGCCTGGCTGCCACGAGAAAGTTGTGTAAAGTCACACTTTTTTTTTTTTGCAGTGTGGGTATGTTTTGTTTAATAACTTGCCAATGGAGTAATATTACCACTTAAGAGACTCCTTACTGCATGTCATTACAATACCTTTAGCACTAATCGGAAACATATTAGGATGTCACAAACACAGGCCTATGCAATTTAAAACTAGTTTTAATACAGTATTATGCAGTGTTAACTTACTCAAGATGACCAAGCTGTCGACGCGCCATTAAGCCTCAATCCCCCCCCCCCTTACTCAAGATGCTTAATCAGTTCTTCACGCATTAGGCTTCTCATAATGTCGTCGTCTTTTTGTGGTGTCGAAACTCCATTCAGCAATGGCTGAATCGTATCTGAGAATATCGATACAGTTGGCTCAACAGTTAGCGTTTCTACAGGCTCATTTATGTTCGCATCTCGCTCAATTAAAATGTTAGGGAAATCTACATTATTTCGAATAAGAACGGTGAATATTTTGAACGATGATTCAATTCACTATTGTTTTAATTAAACTTCCAATTTTAAAAATGAAACCGATGGAAGAATCGTAGTTAGCTCGTCTTTAAATGAGAGCCGTGCAAGTGGCCACTGGTTTTCCGGATTGTTTACGCGCCGAGGAACAGCGGCCAAGAAATCATTTGGATTTTTGGATTGTATTATTTTATGAGGGGTAATAATTCACTGAAACAATTAGTAGCCATATCGATCGCTCTATTCGAAAGAGAAAGCAAACCGACTCTACTAAAATTAGTTTTTTTTTAACAGGTTTATTCCTTGCTGTTTTGAGTGATAATGATTAATCAAGAAATTAAAAAGAAATTGATTTGAACATTTTTTAATGAAGGGGGTGTGTGTGTGAGAGTCCCGTTATTCCGTCATTGCAAACGTGATTCTATCCATGGTCGGGTGCAGCTATAGTTTATTAAATAATCGAACCAGTTTGTCTAAAATATTTTTCCTACGAATCATTTTGAAAGGCAATGTTTATTGCCAAACGACATCCCATTGATTGTTGGATACATGTGTATAATTGAAAAATTGCTTACTCCATGTATGCTGCGTATCAGTA
>JAHWFP010148973.1:0-25492 GCA_023313725.1 Lithobius niger
GGGGGGGTTGACCCTCCTGAATGTTATTGGTGTCGGCGGCCACTTACGGTCCGGCACTTCCTTGTTGATTGTTGCCATCTTGATGGTTTTCGTCGTCGTTTCCATCTTCCGCATGACATTGTGCGTCAATTGGGCGATAAGTCTGTCCTCCTGCCTGGTGTTTTTCAATTTTTGCAGTAGGTACAGATGTATGAGAAGATTTAGATTAGGGGTTTGAATAATATATCTGTAATGTGTGGTGCAGTGGCAACCCGGACCACTGCACTGTGACTGAGGTTGGCGCTAATGACCAAGCTGTCGATGCGCCATTAAGCCTCATCTCCACCCCCCCCCTCAACTTGCAGAAATGCATCACTCAGATCGATGATCGAAAACCTGTCACTACCAGCCAGTTTACCAAACAATTCTTCCGCTCTAGGAACGGGGTGGTATTCTATTTCTAATTCCGGATTGACTGTTATGATGTAGTCGCCAACAATCCTAACGTTGCCGTCAGGTTTGAAGACCAACACTACTGGGGTTGCCCAGGCACAACAATCTACCGGCTTCAGAATCCCCTCCTGAACCAATCGGTTGATTTCAGACTCCACCTTGCTTCTAACAGCTAGAGGCACAGGTCGGGCCCCCGGCTTAAGCCTGATACTGGCTTTGAAATCTCTGAACTTTCCCAGTCCCGGTTTAAACAAGTCGGGGAATTTTTTCAAAGATGTCCTTATCAGTAACAGAGCCTACAAATTCAGTAACAGCTTCAGGATCACGAACTTCGATGTTAAAGAACTAACTCAGGCTTAGTTCAAATTTCCTAATCCACCCTTTTCCCAAAAGGGCAGGTTGATTGCCAGGTGCCACTACAGCACTCAGTTTCTCAACCTGGTTGTTTTATTTTTATTACTCCTAACGGCTTGACTACCTCCCCAACCCACGATTTTAGCGTGATGTTGGTAGGAATTAATTTAACATCCGAAAAGTAATTATTATACCAACTAAGAGGGATTAGGGTTGAATCACAGCCAGAATCTACTTCGAGAGGCAATTTATGACATTTAATTCACAATGTACAATCCACTTTGTTGAATTGACATGTGAATAGGTCATGGTATATATATTACAGCTCAGGCTGTCATCAGACTCAACACAAGTGGCGCCTGAATCTGAATTTCCAGATTCTTCTACATGATGTGCTTTCTTTTTGTTATACTTAAATGATTTCTTCTTACCAGAGTTATCTGCCCTTTTTGGCTTAGGAGTAGTGGTGCCCGAGCTGCTACTAGTGCCTAGTTTCTTGCCAGACTTGCATACTCGTTTCAGATGGCCCACTTCCCCGCAAATTGAGCAGGCTTCCCTCCTCCATTTGCACTCTGTTTTCACGTGGTTTTTGTATCCACAACAATAGCACGTTAAATCCGCCTTAGATTTAAAATTTGGACGCTTATCTCTTACTTGCTGAGTAGATGACCCCTGAAAACTACTAACACTTTGTTCAGCCCTTTCTTGAGCAAGTGCAACCTCACAGGCTTTGTCAAACGTCACTTTTTCAGGTTCCATTGTCATAAGGGTTTCCTGAGCTTTTACATTTCGAATTCCAGAGACAAACCTGTCTCGCAAAACCTCCTTTAGGAATTCGTTATATTGACAATTTACGGTTAAACGTTTCAACTCCTGAATGTACGTTGCAACACTTTCACCCGGGGCTTGCACTCGCTGCATAAACTGAACTCTTTCATAAATAAAACTAGGACTTCGATCCAGGTTACATTTTAGCAATTTATCTATCTCATCAAGTGACTTAAATGCAGGAGCATCAGGCGAGCATAGATTCCTCAACAAGACATAGGTCTTTTTACCTATGCTTGAAAGGAGTATTGCAACTTGCTTTTCATCTGGTACATCAAAAGCATCAAAGTGTAATTTGGCTCGTTCCAAATATACTGTCCAGCTTTCACTAGTGGCATCAAAAGCCTCAAACTTTTTGTGTGTTTTTGGCGGTGCTTCACCCATTCTGACCAAACCCTCAGACACACTTTCAAAGCTTAAATTACTAGTACTAATACTAGAACTAACAGAAATCAAAGACCCACTAATGGTACTCCAACTACTAGACGTATTTAGACCAGATGCGTTAGCTGAACCCTTAAAAGTCACATGTTCATCGCTCATAAGCGATAAAATAAGTAGAAAAATCGCTACATTTAATATAGGCCCAAATAGCCTTCCCATTACCTTTAAGAGTAATTTTAACATTAAACTTTTGAGCAGTAAGTTTAAATAACTATCAGTAACTTGCGTATTCTGTAATCTTTTCAAGTATTTTAATTTGCTTACAGATCTTTATAAAATATCACTAGCTGATAACAAGAACACGCTTTGCACACAGTATTCTTTTTAACAGTTAATCTGCTCTTTACTCCATTCAAACTGAAAACAAGTCATGAGTTTTTAACAAATCAACAATTGGCTGCCTAAACCCTTACTTGCACGCAATGCACCGCATTCCCACCGACACTATGCCAGCAGAATGCTTTTTGATGTGGCACACTTGCGAACAAGTCTTCACTCACCCATACGAGGGACTTAACTCCTACAAACACCTCCAAATCCAAGAAGAACGGGTAATCAAACGTTCCCCTTGCCGGCCGAACAAGAAATCGCTGAGCCAACGTCTACTTCGGCTGCTTTCAACTGCTATCCGAGCTACCACCTCAGAAATCAGTCTACTAACAGTCAGTCCTGGATTTTTGGTGAGGTAATCTTTATTTGCCTAAATTGGTTCCCCATAGCATTTAAGCCCAAGTTTACCAATAGTCTAGGTTGCAATTCCAGCCTGGAACTTAATCCAGTTCTGGTATGCTGTATCCTCGTCGCCAATGTAACGTATGTGTTACTACACATGTGGGTTCTAACTTAGCCAGGGCCCACACCGTCAAGGTGTGGTTGGACAGAGTAACGACTAGAGGAGTAGTTTAGAGCTAGGCGATAACTGGCAAGGCCAGCAAGCCCTTATATAATTTATTATGCATCAGACACCCTAGTGGGTGTGCATACAACTAAACAGGAATAGATGTAAGGCCACTCTTGAGGTATCCACTTGAGATGTTAATGAAAGTAGCTAACACTAGTTAGCTACACCTTAGCTCATACACTACAGGTCTTCTGGAATTCCGTCTTCCAGGGAGGACTTGAGGGTTTGTTGGACATTGTGCTTCCCAGGATGTGATAAGTGAAGACCAGTGAAGGACATCAAGGTGATCGGCATTCCCCAATTTTGGGGCTGATCGATGGGCAAGATTATAAAGGATTCACCGGAGTCTTCCTTAAAAAGATTTGAAAAGAAGATCAGGGTCTTGGCTCAATGGGAATCAATAGGATTGAGTTTACTTATGTTGGTCCAAAGGAGGTTTTGTTTTCTTGTGGCCATCATTGGTTTTGTCGGTTTATTCAGTGATTGCTTTACTAGCAATTCATGGCTTGTTCGGCAAGAAATTTTGGAAGCTTGATGAGACATTAGATCAATGTCACCGTATGGGTTCTGAGTGCATAAAGTTGGGTGGAATAAGATCATCTTTCTTTGTGGTTGTTAGTCGAGGACTTTAGTTAGTCTTATGGGACCGTGGATAAGAGGCAGTGACGGGAAGGGATGTCTTGCGTTGGCTTGATTTTCAGAGCAGAGGGCATAGGTCTCTGTGGAGGTCGCATGGAAATCCTGGTTTTTGTTGTAAGTCTTGTATGGTTCCTTGAATTGTTTTAGTTTTTCAGAGTGGGTGACGGCGAAGGCCATGATCTTAGTGTGTTTGATGATGAAGTCATGTCAGTTTCAGTCAGCCCATAGACTTCGCATTCCGAGAGAGAAAGAAAGATGGTAAGGATGATTTGTGCTGCGGACTATCCGGGAAAATGGATTCCGTGAAACAGAAAATCGGACACGAGGCCCAAAGAACGTTAAACAACGGGCCTGGAGAGGGACGGCAGATCAGGGACGGCTGATGACAGTGAAGGCTGACGACAGGCAACAGGATGGACTCGGTGGTGAAGGCCAAAAAGACAGAGCGGAGGATCTGAAGGGCGACGAAAGATGGTGGAACCAATTCCAGACTGATGGTAATGAGGACTGGAAGAGGGAGTTGATGGCCGACAAAGGTTGCCAGAACGGACTCCCTGGTGACAGCTATGCTCACAGCAGGGATGACCTGAAAGCAATGAAAGGTTGAGGTTCGAGAAAAGAAGGAAGAACTGGTTTCTTGCGACGGTCGTAGAACCTGGAAGGAGCTGACAACCTACGAAAGACAACAGAATGATTGGGCTCCATGCTGACAACCATACGAAAAAGAAGGAGGAGCTTAAGGTGCCGAAAGACGGCTGCAAGGGCTGCATGATGTCGGCTCTGCTGACGGGAAGGAGGAGCTGAAGTTCGATGAAAGATGGTGGAACGAAAGGGGTTGTAGGTGGCAATGACGAGGGAATGATTCTTTCGTTGACTTGTGTGAGGCTTTTGGTGATTGAAGGATAGGGATATCCATGGTGGCCGAGCACAGATTGAGTTCACGGGATGGTTTTTCTTTTCTTCGTTGACTTGCTTTAAGCCATTGTGAAGGGGCAAAGGGGCTGTTCAAGACGGCCCTGATTACAGGTCTTGACTTGCTTTCAACCTGTCGGGATGGGACGAAAGTATAAGGGTCGGGCAGAGCAGCGACGATAATCGGCGATGGACGATGGGCAGTGACGGCCGAAAGACGGGAAGATATGCAAAGTTGGCGAAGGATGGTAAACAGAGACGGATGATGATAAGTCAGAGCTGCGACGACAATCAGTGATGGCCAGCATGCAGTTACGGCAAAGAAGAAAGAGCTGCAACGAAAGACTGAAAGACTGAAAGAGCTGCACCAAATTTGATGAAGGTTAGTTGGCCAAGACGGACAAAAGTCGGGCTCATTTGCAAAGATAGTTGGTGACGGACAGGTAGTGATGGCTAAAAGAAGGGAAGAGCTGCAATGACAATCGGTGACGAACGGCAGGCAGTGACGGCTGAAAGATAAGGAGAGCAGCACTGACAGCCGACGAAGGGCTGTGGATGGACACGGGGGTGGGTCGGGTAGAGCTGCAAGATTGTCGGTGACGGACACCAGGTAGTAATGGCCGAAGGACTGGATCAGCTGCAAAATGTCAGGAAAGCTTCGATGATGGTTAGAGATGGATGATGGACGCAAACCTGCTTTCGTTTGCAGGTTTTCGGTTGAAGAGGAAAAGGCCGCCCAAAATATACAGCACCGGCCGACGATGTTCCCAGAGGGATGTGGTGATGTCAGCGGCATGATGACAGGTCAACGTCATTTGTTTTGCCTGTCTTCGTTGATTTTGTTGTGGTGTTTCCTGAAGGGAGAGAAGGGGGACGCAAGGCGGCCTTGGAGAAAAGCCGAGGCCATGTGAAGGTCTTGCCTGTTTAGCTTGTGTTAAGCCTTTCGTGATAGACCGACAGGGAGATTCCACAAGTGCATGCGTGTTGAAAGCATTCACTTTTTCATATTTTTGGTATATTTCGCCGATTTTCGAAATCAGGGTAATACGTGAGTATACGAATATCTAAGTGATGCGTTTATTTCCAGCGTACGTCACTGATATTGTCCGGAAGTCTCGCTGGCATCCTTTGTTAGAGAGGATATACACTTGCGAAGAATTTTGTTGACAAAGAACACCTTTCAGACTTCTGTTTAATATCCATAGCGTATGTTACAAAAAACACATCACTTAAAACTGGAAGCCTGGAGATTATTCTAAATACATCCAGTCGTAAATACGTGTACAAATTGCACGTATTGGGGGAAATCGTGCATAAAATGTGGAAAATTGATCTCTCACAATGCACCACTAAATTGTCTTTAAAGTATTTTCGTGGCAGTTGTCCGTGTGTGTGTGTAAATTTGTGGTGATAACCCGAGTTTGGTTATTAGGCTATTTGGGTATTTTAATTTATCCCTACGTGTCTTTTTTTAGTGTTCTTAGGCTAAACCAGAAAATGAAAACAAAGCATAGCTTTAAATAAAAGGTGAATGAATACCTTTCCTACTACTTCCAACAGTAACTTCATAAAGAAATAACTATAACAGGAACTATGCTAGTAAGTACACTCGACCTTACACGGAGTGCGTACGCATTCATTTATATGTTCCACCACTCTTTCCGAATTCAACATGTCACATCAACTGATAAACGTTAAAAAAATTAGCTCAAAAACTTTGTTGAGTTTAGAAAATTAAACGTATATTTACTATGTTTTAAAAGGAACCAGGTGTCGACCTGGAATTTTCCCCTGCATACTGAGCCGCACTTCTTTAGCAAAAGACGGTCGCCATTGCCATATAATTATAGATGAACAGCCAAGCAAGACAATTAATTATTTTAGCAGACTAGATAAATGTCTTTAAATGTTTTTTACTTGGTTCGGGAAGAGTGGTGGAACGTTTCAACAAAAGCATGCACACACTTTGTTAGGGGAAGTGTAAAATGACTACCAAAGTTCCTCTCACAGTTACTTCTTTCCGAAGTTACTGTAAGCAGTAACAAGACTGAATCTTGTTCATCTTTCATTTAAGAAGTTGATTTGTTTTCATTTTTTGGTTTAGCCTATATAATTGTTATTTGACAACTGTATACTCAGTAAAGTTGGTCACGGTCATGACACGTCTAAACTAAGAGTAAATTTAAGATTATACCTCCTTGTGTACCTATTCACATACTGCTGACTTGTTGTATTGTAGCCGTATTTGAGAGTTTTTTTTAGCCTTTATTGACGGTTCCTGACGTTTTTGTAAGCAAATAATCTCTAAAAAATCACAAAAATTTAATGGTACACTGGTTAATTCTACGTCTGGATTGATAAACGTTATTGTAAATCTTGAAGGTATAAACATACGATGAAGTTAAGATGTTAGGTGTGATTGCAGTAATGTATATTACGAAGTATTAAACTATTGTTAAGCTGTTGCTTAACTATATCCCTGCATCAGGAGAGAAAGCTATTACGCACTCTCCCACATTTTAGGCATCTAACATAATAAACCAAAGTTTCATAGCAGAAATGAAGCAACCGCAACGAGACCCCCGGAAGGGGAACAATGAAAACGTGCGAGTGTGTCATTTTTTTGGCATGAAGTTGAAACTGGGACGTTGTCGCCCTGAAAAGAAGTTGAAATTGGCACATTGTTACCTCGACTAACAATTTGCTCTCCGCGGTAATAGCAAAGGCATGTCTTAAATGATGTCATGTGCGGAGGAGAGTTATTTTTCGCACGCTACTGGGAGTGGGGAGGGGCCTGAACGGGGGAATGCCCGTTCTTGGGGCAGTGCTTATGTTAGAGCCACTATTTGATTGACGGAAAGGGGGAGTGTTACAAAGAAAAATGTACTATTGCAGTGAACGATCAGGCAGCATCGAGCAAATACTGGTAAACAAGCACGTGTTAAACATATCCCCGGGCGAAGCCGGGTATGATGCTAGTACTGTATAATAACTGTGAAAATCACTTCAAAGTTAAACACTTTGCTTAATACATATTTCTTTTTATTCTAAACAGGGCCATACACTGTTTCTTCTGCCAATGAAGTTACTGCTTTTGTCAAAACGCCATTGAACCCCCACAAGAATATAGACTGGCCAGATTTGGAACTCTACTTTACATCTGATCACTTAACAAGACTTCTACAGCAAATTCTCAACCCGGTAAGTTTCTCCATCTGTGAAATAATCCAAGATTGATGCGTTTATTTATGAAATATGTCATAAATCTGCGCAGGGTTCGTGTTTTTCGTTATACGTTATACAAAATTATAAAACTGTTTGTCTTATAATCACCAAAACTGGTAACTAACTGCATCCAATGGAAGAGCATACTGAAGACTTAAAACGTTTTGTGTCTTCATAAACCTACAAAGAAAACAAAATAAACTTAGTTTAGTGTTAAAGTTTAGTGCACTGCTGGATTCGTAGTTAACATCTTAGTGTGGTGGAATTAAATAATAAATGAATGCGTACCTTGAACAAATTGCAACCAAAACCATTCCTAGTATCTCATGTCTAGAATGTTATCCTGTATAAAATATTCAAAATCCGCCGAAATCCGAATCTGAGAACTTTTCGAAAAAATATGCTAATTTGCATAATTCACATATTTCCAAATTATTGATAATCACGTCTAGCTACCCCTAACAACAACTTTCAATGGCAAATGTGGAGACATTTAGGCACCCAGCGGTTTTACCCTAACTTAATCATGCTGAATTGGAATCTGCCCGGTGCCAAGTAGAATTTCTCCTCCTAAGGTTCTATTCATATTTTTGATAAAATTTATCCTTCATGCCGAAATTCGTTATTTAAGTTTTATTAGGCCATTTATGTATGCTATACCTACAACAGTATACATTTTTATTACAATTCCTGAATTTAAACAGATGCAATGATACATCTAAATTCGATCCTCTGACATAATTGGGCATGCATGCAAGGTAAAAATGTATGTTTTCTAAAAAGGGTAATAAAAAACTATTTATTTTAATGAGGCACTAAGCTATGCCAGTTTATATACGTTGTAGGGCTTTGATTTTTGCGTGGCTTTACGACAAAGTCCATATTTAAACTGCTGCAGTAGCCGTTCTAATTCAGATAAATGTATGTGATTAGGCTTAGATGAAAGATAAGGCGGTAATTTTTCTGATTATGGTAATTAAATCGATTTATATTAAATAGAAGCTACGCTACGACAGTTTTGCTACATTGTAGCACTATGCTTTTTACGCTATTTTACCACAAGTTCCATCTTTAAACTGCTACAGTACCTGTTCAATTAGGATAAATGGACGTGACGTGCTTATGCTTAGATGAAATATGAAGATGTATATTTTCCAACAAGGGTAATTAAATCTACTAATTTTAATTAAGGCTATGCTACAGGCAGTATATCTACTTGGTAGTCGTTTGATTTTTCACCATTTCAGCGAAGTTCTATCTTTAAACTACAGCAGTAGCCATTATAATTCATATAAATGGATGAATTAGACTTAGTTGAAAGATGAAGATGTCTATATCCTAACAAGGATAATCAAAACGATTTATTTGAATTAGGAGCTTAGTTACAGCAGTTTATCTACCGTCGCTTAAAGTCTCTGGGCTGTATGGTATAATTACAATTTCTTTGCATTACAGGAACTACGATCTGTGATGCCTCCGAACGACGCAGACTATTTCACCATCACTGTAATTCTTCATCATATAAAAAGTAGAGGATCAGTCTCTCTCAAGTCTTCTAACCCTTTTGATTACCCAATCATAGACCCACAATTCTTTGCTGACCAGAGAGATCTCAAAGTTATGGCGGAAGGTAAAATAGTTTCTTCATAATTTTCTTTAGTAGAAGATAAGCACGGAAAGAGTTAACTTTTGTTTTTTGGAGCATTTTTTGAAAGTTGTTACGTCTGCTTGAAAACATTGGTCAAGATAAGTTCAATGTAGGCAAAAGTACATTACAGGCTTGAACTGACACACATAAGCAGTAAGAATGTTAAATTCTTCCTTATAAAATGAAGCTCGAGTAACAGTTCACTCGCATGGTCGCCATCAGTACATTGGACAACAACCAAATTGACTTTAGGTACGCATGAGTTTTTCAATGTTTTACTCCAGCCATCATTAACAGAACTCACCCGAGAACTTAAGCAAAGCACGGTGCGAAACTAGGCAAAAAACTCTCTCATCATGCTCTTAATGTCTGTAGAAAGTTAATCCACTATAATTTGTGTACCCCTTTCCCGACTCATTTTAAATTTTAAATTGGAAGGTTCGTGGGTTTGTGAGTTTCAGTATGAGCAATTTGAAACCATTGTGAAAACACGATAAAATTAGACAGTCGCAAAACGTTTTCGTTTTTTTCCCCCAGTTTATTTCAGCCGCGATCGGATACATAGCCCAACACAAGCCCAATACCCAATAGCCCCACACAAGACTACATCCCATTTTCAGCTTTGAACTTGCATCAGTAGCATAATATGGCTGCAATTTAAACACCAGAGGAGTTTTACATGAATGGATTAATGCTGCTGAAGTCATTTGAGCAAATCCGGACACGTGGAACTAATGAACGTCGTATTTCCTAAACAACCTAAATCCACGTCTTATTTGTGGATTGAAGTTCAATAAAGTTGGGCAAAGAGGTTCCTCGGTTTTTGGCTCTCAAATAGACCAAGCCATTATATATACAAATAAATCAGACGTCAACTGTTTAGGGTGTAATAATAAACAAAAAAGTGCAACAAATAAAAGACAGATAGATCTACATTTAACATCCGATGTGTCACGTCTTTCAGTTAGTAGAAGACCACTGATAGGGAAATTCAACCAATGCTCTTACCTTATGAGTCTTCATGGATAAAAAAAATGTAAGACGTGTAAAAATATCATTAGAAAGCACCGTTCTCTTTTTTCAAGTGGTAGTGCCACGTGACCGAAGAAGAAAATTATTAATTTACAACCAAAGAAGGATCACAGAACTAAAAAGGATCACAGTACCATCAAAAATTGGGAAAATGAACTCGGACAACCGTTAAATCCAGTTATCCAATTCAGTTATGCCTGCTTGATTCATCGTTGGTTATCAAGTAATAATTTTCTGATGTGATTACGTGGTAATACAATTAAATAATAGAGTCCGTTCTACTCTTAAACAAATAAAAAAATGCACTATGTATCTTAAATAAAAACATTAAACAATATAAAAAAGACTTGTAAATGTTTAAATAGCACTATTGTTATATTTAAAACACCTTGGTTGAGTACGCTTAATACGCCTAGGGCAGAAGATTCTTGCCTAAAAACTTTAGCCACTTTGTTAAAGAATTTGAACCAATTTTCTTAATGGCCGAGTTTGCTCATGACGTCACATTGTGGAAGTGTTTTATTTCTGGTGTATTTTGATCGATTTGCAATTTATAAAGAATATTTAAACATTTTACTGCATTGGAATTTCATTTCAAGCCTAAGACTGACTGTTATTATTTGTGTATCTTAGGCCAATTTTTGAGAAGTTTAAGTGCCCGTTAGTAGAAATACTTTTCTTCCCGTTGCACAAATAATATCTCAGTCCAGGTCAGCAGACAAGGTTACAAAGGCGTGTGTACGTTGTACATATCATTAAGTGTGTGTTTCTGTGTGGGGTTGTGTTTGTGTGGAAGTAGGCATTAGGGAGGACGGAAATAAACAGCAAGTTAACGCACGGCTCATTTTTGTTACTGAGTATATCATATCATGGCTTTATTCTCCTATTCCAATTCAACTGAACAATTAAACTGATATGAAGCTAAGGTTTTGATTATCAATTCACGCGCGAAGCACGAACGTATTTCTGAGCTCCTATCACCCTTCCACCCCACCACCCACGTGTAGTTGTAGATCATGAAACAAGTGGTCGCAGGATATAATCTATACTTTAATTCACAAAGTTTGTTTGTGTTGCCGTTTTTGAAAATCCACACTGTTGGGACCAGGGTCGAATTAAACCTTGCAGAGGCGGGTGCTTAAGATTTATTGTGGTCCTAGTCCCCCCAGTCCCGAAAAAATAGGTTTTCTTTTTTGGACAATAATTTTTTTTGAAAAAACAGTAAAAGTTTAAATATTTATTTTATTTAGGTCAAAAAAGACATACATTTACTCACAAAAGACAAAAACGTTAGTTGAAAAATAATTAATCTCTCACAAGACAAAATAGGTGTTTTATATTTCTAAGAGTGCAAAATTGTGTCTTCATTTCCACAGATTAAAAGTTAAAAATAAGAGAACATTACCATATATAGTTTGAAATTGACATTCAGCTTAAAGTATTTTTATCAATAATGTAGCGTTGGAAAAAATGCAAGCTATTTAAACTGCCGTGTATGTTCCGAAAGTTGCAGAGAATGACATTTAGCGTCAAGAAGTGGAAAAAAAAGAAAATATCAGAAATTTCTTACAATTTAAAAAATGTATTATGCAACTGTTTTAATTGGTCTTTTTCTAGAAGCGTTGAAAAAGATATAACATGCAACCAAAAAAGTAAGATAATGTAACCTGCATGTTCAGGTAACAAGCCTTTTTGAAATACAAAATTATCTCAGTATTCTTGAGTCGGGCTGAAAAATGAGAAATCCTAACCCACAAATTTAATAAATGCCAAAGGATTGTTTGTATAATGGATAAACATCAAATATAAACCTTTCTAGACTCTTTTAATATTTGTAATTCATAAATAAAGGATTTGTTTGGCTAGGGGTCACCCATGGGCAAAGCCACTTACAGTAAAGGCCGTATCAGATCAGACCAAAAAAGGCGACTCAAATCAACCATTGCCATAGAAGCAAGCGCGAGTTTGCTAGGTGCTGTCATCTCTACAGCAAGTGGCAAAATTTCAAAATAACTGACGAGGGTTCCAAATTCTGCCAACCGATGGCGCCACTTAGCAAACTTATAGTGTTAGTATTTGTGTCGGCAGAGCACTGCGGAGTGGAAGGCAAGGATGATAAGGCCTTTACTGTAGGTGGTTTTGCCATGGGACAGTGCAAATATCTCGTTTTCACTAACTGGTAATATTTGTTTGGAACGTAAAAGTAAGGTCAGTAAAGCATCCAACTTTGCTCAAAGGTCTACCAAGGCATTGTTTACTGTCTTCTTGTTGAAAGAAACGGAATTTTGACAATCATCTTGTTTTTTGTTTTTTTTAATATTAAAAGCTGAATAAAGATTAACATAGGAACGACCCGGTTGGGCAATATTAAGGTTCTGACTGAGCATCTAGCTCAACGAATTTTATGTTACAAAAATGCATAAAGTTAGCTGAGCTAGATGCTCAGTCAGAACCTCAATGTTGCCCAACACAGGTCGTTCATATTACCCCCATTGTAATACACCGTATGTAATCCACCCTATAACGAATTTTTAAAGGGAAATGTTTCCTAAGAATGTCTGGCTTTCGGTAAATCAGCTACTGTATAGATCTAAAGAGGCTCTGATCCTAGTTCCAGTCTAGACAACGATAGAATTTTTATTTTCAATACAATGGATATGAAATAGTCAAGACAATGATGTGACTCATCACATGCAAGAAGAGTACAATGAATATGAATCCGTTACTCCACATTTCCACTGATCTCTAAATTCCTGAATTGTATTTTTGAATTATATATTATTGAATTAAAGTTTTTCGAAATCAGGAATTTCGTGCAGCCTGCGAATTATTCCAGATCACTCCGACCAATACTAGGCCCTAAGTGTTGGTCTGTCTGTTCGAGCATTGTAATTTAATTTATACGTATTAGTTTTATTTCCCATTACCTTTTCAAGGGATGTGAACATCTTCATTCAAACTTGCAATAAATTACATTTCTTAATTTACAGGTGTTAAAATTGCCTTCAAAGTAGTTCAGACGGAAGCTTTGAAAAGGTATGGTGCACAAATACCTGACGTCATGTCTCCATTTTGTGACAAGGCAAATATGGCAGAACAGAAATACGCTGAGTGCCTGGCCACCACATGGACCACAACTGCTTGGCATCCAGTTGGAACATGCAAAATGGGACGAGACAAGATGGCTGTCGTCGATAATAAATTAAAGTTTGTATAACTTGCCCTTCTTACCTTTAAGGAAGTAACAGAGCAGTAATTGGCAAGTTTAACTTCGTCAACTAATAATAGTTTATTCTACCATAGATGTACGAAAAAGAAAACAAAATAACAAAGTGATTCCTAGCACGACTACACAGGGTGTAACAGATAACTTTACCCAATAGGCCTATAGAAAATAAGGCCCATGGTCAATAGGCCTAAAACTAGTAGGCCTATACATAGTAATACTACGTAAATAAAAATGGACCCTTTGGAATATCTACGCAGATGCTCGATATGCCTACCTGCTTGTGCTAGGCACTCTTCACACCTGCTAACGAATGATGCACGCACGTTTCGTAACATGTCAGGCATTATATCTGCAACTGCCGCTGAAATCAGGTACTTAAGGCATCGAGCGACAAAGGGTTCTGTTTGACACACCTCGTTCTTACTGAAACCGCAAAGGAAGTCCAATGGAGAAATATCTTGTGACATCGCTGGCCATGGAACATGTCCACGCAATCCAGCGGTTAGGGAACTAGTCATTCAACCACTGTCGAACGGGTAGAGAAAAGTGGGGTGGTGCTCCATCCTGTTGGAACCACATGTTCACACTCACCTCTAGTGGCAAATCATAAAGGGCATTCAACAGTCCCGTTTGCAGGAACTGTAAATACCTTGCCCATTAAAGGTACACCCGGCATGCCTTATAACATTCCGCGTGCCTTATAACAGCCACACGCCATTTACCAGCGCTAAGGTCGGTAGGGGTGGTTGCTGTGAGGAACGTAGCAGCTGACTCGGTTGGCTTTGGGATTAGTACACGAAACAGCATCAAGTTAAAGTCGTCACAAACCGGAATGATTCTCGTATTTTAACATCACAATTTATAATTTTCTAGGCTAGTGTATTACAATTTTGCTTCGGCGATCCATTGGAATAATTAATTTCAATTTTTACCGCACTAGTCTTTTAGAATTTTGATCTCATGGTAATTAATTAGAAAATTAGTACATGCACACACAGAGATGAAACGTCATGATTATTGTAAGCTCTCAAAGAATCAGATACTGCAGGACGCAGTAAATAAAGTTAATAATTATTCAACAGAAAATATCCTAGACACCACATTTTAAAACGGATTTTTACCGAGGGATTGACTAACGGTAAGTAAATAGAACTTTGGGGCCGTACTTGATGTGGTGGATCGAGAAAAATGACGCTGGGAGACATGACCCCTTTAAGGGTTCCAACAAAAAAGATTGGTCCAATGACCTGTCCCCAGTGATGTCCGCCTAAACATTGGTTTTAAACCGATCTTGGAAGTAGTACTGACATAACCAATGTGGATTTTGATCGAACCAATACTACATGTTATGCCTGTTCACTGTGCCATCTATGTGAAAGGTTGCCTCGTCTGAAAACAACATATGTTCTACAAAAGTTGGAGTGTCATTCATCAACCATTGCGTAACCAGGCAAAGATCCTGTGTCCGAAACAGGTCGTCCTCAGTCAGGGCTTGATGCAGATGAATATGGTACGGGTGATTCCTATGGCTATGCAGAATCCAAAGTACTGTGCTGTGGCTTATCCCTAGTTGTCCACCAACACTTCTGCTACTTACGTGTGGATTGACAGCCACAAAAGCCCGGACCATCTGTTCCAGCCCTTCATTGCCCTCTATACGATCCCATCGTGGTTCATGCCGCGGTTGAGCAAACATACCACTCGCTCTAAGCCTGGCTACAACATTACCGATGGTTCGTGGGGCTGGCTGTCGTCGATCGGGATACCTTTCTTGACGCACTCTTGTGGCTTGTCTTTCACTTCCATCGCATAACCCCCACACTGCGACCATATCTGTTTTCTCTGAACTTGTCTACACTGGCATTTGTAACAGCGGTTTCCTTTATTAATGTTACGTACAGATGACCAGAACTACTGTAGACCTGTTTGCAGTGCTATACCAGGTAAGAACAACTTTGAACAAACGACCATTCGAAGCCAACTTGGCTTAAAAATTAACCAGGTATGAAGAACAAACAATACAAGATAGGTCGAAGCCAACTTGGCTTAAAAATTAAAAAAGTAGAACGAACAAAAAATACAAGACAGTTCGAAACTAACTTGGCTTACAAAAATTAACCAGGTAGGAAGAACAAGTAGAATACAGCCAAATCCTAGCTAGCAAAGGTAATGGGATTGGACATATAGAATTTTCTAAATCACAATATTCTGCATTATGTTGACTTTTCTCGTTTCCAGTGGATTCCATTCACGTATGTTATGTATTAGGCCTATTAGTTTTAGGCCTATTGACTATAGGACTATATGTTCTATAGGCCTATCGGGTAAAGTTCAGGATGGATGTGCCAGATACGGAAAGATTAGTAAATTGTCAACTCGAATGCCTGCTCAATTGCCAAATTAATTTGTTCAGTTTGTATCATTTTCTACTGACACTGCCATATTAGATTTGAATGCTAAACTGAATTATGAAGTTAATTTTTTTCTGCCACCCACTTTAGCCAATGCAAGGATGAAGCTAGTAAAGTTGTGAAACTCAGAGTTTATTCCAGGGCCACGCACTTGTCCTTATGAAAGTGTTAATTAATGGTTCAAAAATGCTTTGGTTATGCTGGAGCTCAGTGGCATAATACTAGAAGAGTTGTTGTTAGGGACTAGTTCCCAACTGAAGCCTAAAGAGGTCATTTTATCCCAAGTTCAGCTTTCTAGCCTCTAGTGCCATCAGCTAGCCTTAGTAGCATAACTAGGCGCTATCCTCCTTGACCACTGATGTTCTAGGCCATATCCATACATGATGTTACATAGCATGACTCAAACATAACATCAATAATTAGAATACACAGTATACATAATAAGGGCAGTAATAAATAGATACAAATCGCTGTAAATAATACTAAGGAAAATCGGAAACAAGCCAACAGCGAAAAACATACACTAGAAATAACGTAGTTCAGTAAGCCACCTTTGTGCACTTACGTTTCGTCGGAGTGGCATGACCCGGATTCGAACCTGTTACCCAGTTCGCCCCCAGATCACTTGCATAGTGCCTTAGTCGCTATGGCCACATCCTCAACTGGCAATTGCAATTCATCAAAAGTCATCAAAAGTTTAAAGTCAGTATACTACGCTGGTCAAAAAAAAGCTCTTAAATACAAACAGAACAATTGAAAGCCGTCGTGTAAACGCATAAAAAATTCCATTTTTATTACCATTTCTTGTTACGTTTGATACCAATGTTACGTAAAGATGTTGATGTAAGTCAGGGCAGAAGTTGCAGATGGGATGGTTCAGATGGCGGATGGTTCAGTGACAAATGAAAAAATAACTCGTGAAACAGTGGTATGCCGTTAGATGTTTATTGGTCCAGTGTTAAGTTGATGGAATAGATTACCTGCCATTGACACAACCCTGTACATAAATTACGAGATGTATTGAGGATGATTAAGGTAATACTTTGGGCGCTGGCTTAAATTGGGAGAGTTTGGGTGGAAAGGAGGATACTTTCCTAGTAGCAAGGAACCAAAAAGGAAATCTTACCAAAAACGTCATCATTTAGTAATTCGGTACTGTTTACCCATTTTATTTCAATACTGCAGCCTCGTCTCCGCCTTCAAATGTTTTATAGTTTTACTGCATATTCTGGCTTGGTTCACCATTAACTTTTGTTTGGCTGCGTTTGATTTTATTTCTCATATTTCTAAAAGAAAGTTTAACTTTTTTGTTTCTTTGAAAAGCAACTTTGTTCTAATGTAGAAAATTCGTAAACTTGAATTTTCTTTCCATACCTTGTCGATTCTACAACTTTACCTTTTTTATTTTCAGAGTGAGAGGTTTTGACAATCTTCGTGTAGCTGATGCATCCATCATACCAGAGATCGTGACTGGCCATACCAATGCTGTCTCTATGATAATTGGAGAAAAAGCAGCTGATATCATCAAGAAAGACCACAGAATAAAATAGTAACAGAAGCAAGAAATAGTTCATTTTTTTGACGAATTCAGTACATTTTGCCATATTTTAGTGTCACCTGTAAGTTTTAGTGTAGAATAACTCTCTCTTAATCAAATAATGCTCTAATAAGTCCAACAACAGCTCATCAACATGAACATTTACAAAACGACCAGTTTGTGAGTGAACGGAGATTTTCAACGAGGGGTTTCCTGACAAACCAGACTCACAGATCATAAGAAACCAACAACCATAAATTACATAAATTGCTAGTAATTAAGATAACGTCATGCTCATAGCACCCTCAATTGGAAACGTCACATTAGAATCACTTGCATTTGTGTATTCCTAATAATCATTTATTACCTTAACCTTATATTCACTAAAAACCACAATGAAAAAATAAATTGATAAAAAATTCGAAGTGATAGTAGATATATTCCTTTCTTTGTGAGGCATTACATCAGACGATTATTGATGCTATCTCAACCAACGGTGAAAATCGTAAAGAATTTGAAGAAAACAGAACAGCTAGATATGAACATTCAGAAGAACTGTTGTAGCTTTACAAAGGAAAGATGAAAACAAGTCAAATAGCAAAAATCGTACACTAGAATTAACGTAGTACAGTAAGCCATCTTTATACACTTACGGTTCGTTGGAATAGCATGACCCGGAGTCGATCTGGCAACCCAATTCATTGCCAGCCCATACGAATGACATTGCGCCTTTATCGCTTAAACAATACGCCACTGACATATGGGATGACACTATACCCGTCATTAAGATCACGGTGGTGGCCTGGGCTCCATTTGATCGAGAATGCTCGCGCATTGGCAATGGAGAAGGAAAACAAAACAAAAAATACTAAGGCTCAGCGAAGGGTTAAATAAATATACACAAGTCGTTGTAAATTATATCGAAGAAATCAGCAAACAAGCCAAATAGCGAAGAAATATGCACTGCTACACAATTTCTAGTCCGTGACTTAAAGCCATTTATGTATATTATTTAATTGCAGATATACACAGAAAAATTTTAAAAAAAGATATGAACAAGCAGAAACTTGCCTTGATGTTTTATTATCTCGTTGCTGTCTTACTGCCTACAGACACTGCAAATATTATAGAACCATGCCATAAAGTTGTCAAACTAAGGGTTAAACTTGAATTTTGTACCATGGTTCAGTTCAGATCCCCAGCAAGCATATAAATGTATATTCTACAAAATTAAGCTGTGTATTTTCACACACAAAAATTGAGGAAGTTAGTCTAACATGAAGTTGGTTGGCATTTACCCAGTACGATTCAACATTACGGGATGACGTCACGAAAATGTGGATGGCTTTCTCCATTACAACACTATCACAATACTACTACAAAACTACAAGACTACCACTACCCTACAACAGTATTACACTGTTGCAATGCTACTACACTGCTACTACAATAGTACAAAAATAAAAACCTTCTCTAACACTACTAGAATACTACACTACGTCAAAAAACTAATCTACTATAACATAAGACTATTGTAATACTAATAAAACACTGTATCAGCAATACTACAATACTAATACAACACCACAACAACACTACAACTCTACTGTTAAACAATACAGCTCAAAACAACACCACTACACAATAACAACCCTACTACACCACTACAACTCTTACAACACAACTATAACACCAGTGCAACATTAATATACCACTACTGAAATACTGGAACACTACCACACCAGCACTAAAATCCTACTACAACACTACAAACTACCGCAACAACACTAAAACACTATTAACATTACTAGACCACTACAACATTGTTTACCATAATACTACTTCATGTATTTTATAAGGATCTCGTTAGTTGAGTTTGGGTGACCAAAGCGTATTCCAGCTACCGGCCCTGTTTAGGTGGATGCAGTGCAATGCATGGAACGCAAAATAAATGCCATCTTATCATTTCTGTGTGGTACATTTAAAGACATGTGTAGCGAAGAAAGTATTTTAGTAAAAAAAATTTTACTACTTTTTAACTTTTTTTTACATCGATTGTGTTTTAGTATGAAAAACTTAATAACAAGGAAGCCAAAAAAAACTGTAGGTACACTGGTACAGTTTAAAATGGATTGAATAAAAAATAAAAACATTCGAATAAAATTTCGTTCACTAATAAGAAAGATAGATAGTCCAAGAAAGTCCAAGAAAAAACACAATAATTTTTTTATTTAAAAAATCTGAGGAAAAAAACAAAATATAAGGTAAATATGGAAGCTGCTGAAATGCTCTTGTAGCATACAAGTGATTCTTAAAAATCAGCTCAATGCATGCGTACAGCCCACAAGAAACTAAGCTCTGTAACTACTCTCCCTTATGCTAGGAAGGGAAAGAAGGTTAAGAAAGTGATCTTCTTTTAAAGCATGTGAATACACAAAGATGGAAGCTAAGGAAATTTCCAGCGTGCAGCTCTAAAAACTTCCAACTTTCTTCCCTCTATCTTGAACATCGTTGTGTCCTACCAATAAAGGCCTCTAACAGAATTAGAACAAAACATGGTAGCCCAAAGAACTGCACAGATGACTCCCCACATACCCAATGCCAAATCAAAACATGTTGTGGAAGACCATATCCATTCAGCATTAATATTCGGTGAGTCACATAGGAATTTGTTAGCATTCCTGGGGATTGAACGTATCACACGTTTTTGGATTTGGTGTACCATTTGGCTCATTTGTTGAGTACGACGATTTGAAGTACGTGGTAGCTTTAAGCCACTATTTACGAAAATTGCGCCATTACAGGACACACATAGTCTTTTTCCTGTATTGTATGGGACTAAAAGGGGTGAGTACAAAATTTTGCGACATTGTTTTCTCACACAGCTTGTGGTAAGGCTACGGTTTTGTAGGTTTTAACTCGATTTTTAATGCAATATTCTTATTGTCTCATTTTATACGTAATATTATGATTTCTTCATGCAAGACCTAATGACCAAACCCTGAAACAGGAGCAAACTTATAAGCCCTTTGCTACAAAAATTAATGAATGGTGATGCTCTCCAAGGATGATATGGTTGGTTGTTGCTGCAGACAGGTATGTATCAAAACAAAGTTCAGAGAGAAATAGGGGGGGGATTGAGGCTTAATGGCGCGTCGACAACTTGGTCATTAGCGCCAACCTCAGTCACAGTGCAGTGGTCCGGGTTGCCACTGCACCACACATTACAGAGATGTTATCCAAACCCCTAATCTAAATCTTGTCATACATCTGTACCTCCTGCAAAAATTGAAAAACACCGGACAGGAGGACAGACTTATCGCCCAACTGACGCGCAATGTCATGCGGAAGATGGAACCGACGACGAACACCATCAAGATGGCGACAATCAACAAGTAAGTGCCGGACCGTAAGTGGCCGTCGACACCAAGAACATTCAGGAGGGTCAACCCCCCACAAAAGGAAACAGTGGGTAAGTCGGGTGTGACCAATTCGCAAACGGGCCAACACAACCTCCTCACGGCGACTGCGGCGACACGCTGAGTGCCACTCCTCGACAGTGCCTTTAATGGCCCGTAACTTATTACCGTCCTGTCCATCCCACGAGGCTTGCCAAAAAGCATGTAACCTCAGACGCAGAGTTGGAAAAGCGTCCGAGGGAACAAGCTTGAGATCCCTACCGAGAGGGCCAGAAAGGGCCCCTTTTGCTGCAGAATCCGCTTGCTCATTTCCACCTATCCCAACATGGCCCGGGATCCAGCAGAAAAGCACGGTTTTCCGCTGGCCAGGCAAGCGGGAAAGCAAAGCTTGGACACGTTGTGTCAAGGGGTTCCGAGGATTGTATTTCGCCAAGGACTCCAGGGCACTCATGGAATCACTAAAGATAATGAAATACGTGCCGTGAAGGCCAAGGATCCACTCCACCGCCAAACCGAGAGCCAAAAGCTCTGCAGAAAACACAGAATAGCCTGATGGAAGGCGATGGGCAACCGTCACTCCTTTACAAACACAAGCACAAGCCACGCCAGCGTCTGACTTCGACCCATCAGTAAACAGCCGCTGATAACCGGCGTACTGAGAACACAGCCGCCGGAACTCCTGTAAGTACCGTGCAGGTAGAGTGGAACCCTTCGGGAGGGATGCTAGAGCGAAAATGAAAATGCCACTTGGGACAAGCCAAGGGCCTACTGGCATTCCCCCAAGCCTCAAGACGCTGGGCACCTCAAAGGCTATCTCCTGACAGGACTGCTGGAGCTTATCGCGGAAATCACCCTTACCCACCCTGCGTCTACCGACTTGCAAGTCTGGCCCAAAAACCATGGACCAAGCAGGACTGGATTCCACAGCACGTAAACGCACAGCATACTGAATGGCCAGCTGTCGCCGACGAATGGCCAAAGGTGGCTCCGAGGCCTCAGCATAGAGGCTGACTACTGGAGAAGTTCGAAATGCCCCAGTCGCCACACGCAGGCCACTGTGATGCACAGTGTCCAACATCTGGAGAGTCGAGTCACTAGCCGAACCATACACCATGCACGCATAATCAAGTTTGCTGCGGACAAGGGCTCTGTAGAGGCGCAACATGGCAGCGCGATCGGCACCCCATGAAGTGCCCGACAGAACCCGCAAGATGTTAAGTGCCCGCAAAGACTTGTCTTTAAGTTGGCGCAAGTGTGGAAGCCAAGATAACCTGGAATCGAACACCAGACCCAGGAAACGTGCCTGTGGGACAACAGGAATCTGCGCCTGCCCCAAGTACAGGCAAGGATCTGGGTGCAGCGTTCGTTGGCGGCAAAAGTGAATGCACACAGTCTTGTCCGGAGAAAACCGGAAACCATTACTGACCGCCCAGGTCTGGACTTTGTTAATCGCCAGCTGTAGCTGCCGCTCGCAGGTCTGCATGCGAGCTGCTCGAAAGCGCAGGCCGAAGTCATCGACAAACAATGACTGGGGAACAGCAGCTTGCTGAGCAATGGGGTTGATCCCAATAGCAAACAAGATGACACTAAGAACACCTCCTTGAGGCACACCATTCTCCAAGACAAACGGGCGGGAAAGAGCCGCCCCGACACGAACACGAAAAGAACGGCCTGAGAGGTAAGCGGAAAGCAACAGTGGCATCCGTCCCCTCAAGCCACAGTTATAGAGATTACGGAGAATCCCATAACGCCAGGTCGTATCATAAGCCTTCTCCAAGTCAAAGAAAACCTGAACCAGATGTTGACGCAGGCGAAAAGCCTCCCTCACATCCGATTCAAGGGCAACCAGATGATCGATGGTTGACCGAAAACGTCGAAAGCCACACTGGGACGCAGATAAGAATCCGCGTGATTCCAGCACCCAGACCAACCTCTCACTGACCATCCGTTCCATAAGTTTACAGACACAGCTAGTCAGAGCGATTGGGCGATAACTGGAAGCAGCAGTAGGGTCTTTTCCCGGTTTCACAATCGGGATGACCACTGCTGTCCTCCACGCTGCCGGAACAGAGCCTTCTGCCCACACACGGTTGAACATCTCCAGCAAGAACTGCTGGGAGGCAAGAGGCAGATGTTTCAACAGCTGATAGTGAACATCATCAGGCCCTGGGGCGGAGTCATGCGACTTGGACAAAGCGGAAACAAATTCCTGCCTGGTGAACGGTAAATTGTACTCCTCTATCCCGTCGGAGCGAAAGTCTAGAGGGTGAGCCTCTTCACTACGCTTTATTCTGAGGAAACCAGGATCATAATGGTTATCACTCGAAACCTGCGCAAACGCAGACGCAAGACAGTCGGCGATATCCGGCACAGAAGAGATCACGGTATTCGCCACCTTCAGCTGTGAAACCGGGGAAGGCACGGTCTTCCCCGAGATCTGGCGCACCTTCCGCCACACCTGCTGAGAAGGCGTGGAGCGCATGATCGACGAAACATAAACTGCCCACGAAGCACGTCTAGCCTCACGGATGACAAACCTGGCACGGGCACGACAGCGCTTAAAGGCTATAAAGTTGTCAGCAGTTGGGCTGACTGTAAACGCACGCAACGCTCGCCGGCGTGCCTGAATGGCCTGCCCGCAAGCAGGTGTCCACCACGGAACAGGAACCCGCCGCGGCTGAGTGGACGTACGCGGGATAGTAGCATGAGCAGCAGCAAGGACCACGTCAGCGAAATGAGTGGAAAGTTCATCCACATCAGAAAACTCCTCAACCGCACGCTGAAATATAGCAGCCTCAGCAAAAGCTGACCATTCAGCACGTTTAAGCGCCCACCGGGCTGGCCTGGAAGCCACAGAACCCCCTTGTGTTGTGGACAACACAATGGGGAGGTGATCGCTTCCATGCAGATCGGCAGTGACACCCCAAGTGAAGTGAACTGGGATGGCCAGCGAGCAAAAGGCTAAGTCCACCGCTGACCAATTGCCCGTGGCCAGGTTACAGTGTGTCATGGCTCCATCGTTCAGGATGCAAACAGACCCCCTCTGCATCCACTCCTCAAGGATCCTCCCTTTGTTGTCTGTATGAGGTCCCCCCCACTGGACATGGTGGCTGTTAAAGTCGCCCAGCAACAGAAAAGGGGCAGGAAGCTGGCGGACCAGGTCCTCCAGGTCACCAACCCCAAAGACCTCATCCGGTGGCAAATAAAGCGAACAGACAGTAATATCCAAATGGAAAGAAACACGAACTGCTACCGCCTGAAGCCTAGTGTGCAGAGGCACACTGGCATGCGGCTGAGAGTGTTGAACCAGCACTGCAACACCACCATGTGCACGCGGCACAGGGTCAGCATCCAGACGGTAGACAGAATAACCTCGAACAACCGGATTATCTGACGCCTTAAAGCAGGTTTCCTGTAGACAGCAGCACAGAGGTCGCCAATGCGACAAAAGCAGCCGCAGCTCTTCGGCATGGGTCCGATAACTTTGGCAGTTCCACTGAACGATGGCATGCGCAGGCATTAGGGCGGGCTGAAGACTGAATCATTCTCCTCAACTCCTCCTCTGGGCGATCCGAAAACATCCGAATCCTCACCCGAATCAAAAGATGGAGTGAGGTTCAGAACGAAGTTGTCCTCGGAAGGAGGAAAAAGTTCTGGAGAATTAGAACAGAAAATCTCTTCCTGTTCCATGGGCAAAGTAGTATCAACGTGTTGAGGGGACACAACGGACCCCTCAGCAAGCTGGCCGTTTAACGACAGTTTCACTTTCTCTCCTGGCGGCGACGTCCTCACGGGTGGTGATGAGGCCTTACCAGCAGAAGCCTTTTTCTTCGACTTTTTCTGTGGCTCACTCCCGGCAGGCGGAGGCTTAGCTGAAGCCCCATCCTGCTTGGGAACAGTTACAGCAGCAGGAACAGCAGCAGGAGCAGAAGCATTTGCAGGCTGGGCAGATGTCGACGGTAAGGCAGCAACCGGGTCCGAAGGACCCAAAAGATCCTGCAGAGATGGATGTTGCTGGGTCAACAAAGTAATAAGCTTGCCCACCGTCATCGTCAAAGACCTGAGCTCAGAGCGTAAATCTGCCAAATCAGCAGACTCACTAACTGGGCCAGGCGTTGGCGCACTGCACACCTGCGCAAAAGAACGAGTCAGTGCCGGTGCCGGTAGCCTGGCTTTCTTTCGGGCCTCCGAGTAGGAAAGCCCGTCCTTCACCTTTAGTTCCTGCACTCGACGTTCCTCAACATAAACACGACAGTCCCGTGAAGAGGCTTGGTGCTGACCACCGCAGTTGACGCACTGCTTCGGGCCAGCACAGTCAGCGCCTTCATGGGCCGCCTGAGCACAGGAAACACAGGTAGGCCTACCTTTACACGAGCCGCTGGTATGGCCGAAACGTTGACAGCGGAAACACCGCATCGGATTCGGAACGTAACTCCTGACCTTCAAGCGCAGGTAACCGGCAGTAATGTGCTGCGGTGCAA
>JAHWFP010148978.1:4453-16724 GCA_023313725.1 Lithobius niger
AAAAGGCAAATAGCACTAAAAAGGGCTAATGGCAGTAAAAAAGGGCAAATGGTAGTTAAAAAGGGCAAGTAACTTTAAAAAGGGCAAATGGCACTAAAAAACGCCAAAGAGTAAAATGTTCAATAAAGGCAAGCACTATTTTTCCGTCCCCTATAAAAAGCGGTCTAAAGAAATAGGTTTGTAAAAATAACTATTAATGACCGGTCCATATACTGCAATCCTGGAATAGCCTTAGTTTTCATGGTTTTTGCCCGTTGTTTTGAAAATCTTTATTTTGAAATCCTTTTTAATTTTCTCTACCGAAAGGGCAACCAAATAAAAAAAAAGGTTTTGCTTTCAATTATGAGCTCATAGGCTTTCATCAATTCAAGGAAGGTCGTTTTTTGTCGGTGGTTGTGAGGTTTTTTCCCTTGCTTCTTTGGTACAGTTAACTGTAGGAGCATTCTAATGAACCGTTTATTTTGACAGACGCTCAGCTGGTTAAATGCATTTCATGCTCAGATGCTTCTCCTTTATCCCTGTTGACCAATCAGAACCATGCTTTATTCAAAGGTGTATGAAACCGTCAAATGTGTAACCAATCACGGCTTGACATTCGCTACCCCTTGGCTTACCTCCTAACTGATATCTCCGAATCAATTGAGGTGTAAGTTGGAAGGTAAGTTGAGGGCTAACTACTTCCGAGGTAGCTAACCCTCAACTTACCTCTTGACTAATATCACCGAACTTTTCCCCTTTTCCGTTTTTCCCGGAGTTGTGGGGTAGCTACCCCGGGAGGTAAACTACCTCGGAGGTAGATTTACCCCGTGACTGTTATGTTGCCAAGCGACCAAAGTCTCCGAATCAAACGGAGTTTCAGCCGTTTCTATCGTTTCATATTACTTGTTAAAATGTACACGGATGAAAATTGGTGACTTTTAATTGAAATAATCAAATGTACAATTGAGAAAATTGCATCTGTTTAAGTGCTGTTGTGCTTTACGAATCATATATTTAAAACGTAAAGCACAACAGCACTTAACAGATGCAATTTTCTCAATTGTACATTTGATTATTTCAATTAAAAATCATCAATTTTTATCCGTGTACATTTTAACAAGTGAAAATTCAATCATATTACCCCTTTTTTACGGCACACTTGACGTTTTATTTGTAATTGTTATTTATCTTCAAATGGGCTGAAAAAACAGCCGAACTGCCTCAGCTGAAAATACACAAGTGTCTGGTGGTCGCCATGGTCATTTTTACAAGAAACGACGTTAATGTTATCGCTCAATCTTGGCGGGCAGCGCATGACCTAATTTTTGCGAACACTGGCTAACAAACGCTGATCTTCGTTCGCTTCGTTTACTCAATCAGCGCATCCCCTTTCAGGTTCCAACCCGACGCTGCCCCGGACCTGGTCTCCATACACTGACATTTAAATATTTTCGTGGGAAACAAATAATTACAAATAAAAATGTGAAGTGTGACATAAAAAAAAAAGTTACGTGATTGAAGTTTTACTTTACTTGCCAAAATGTACACAGATAAAACTTGATGATTTTTAATTGAAACTAGAGGAAGCCCGTGCTACTCATGGCTGGTCTTGGATCCACAGTTTGCAACACTGGCAGGGTTTGGTTGCTCATGTGTATGTCCATGTTTAACCGAATTAAATTTCTTCAATGCCAAGTTTGTACTCACTGGCCAACAAACGCTTTCATCGAATTAAGGTTGTTCAATCCAATTTTTTCGCGCACTGGCTAACAAACTCTGATTTTCGTTCGCTTCGCTCACTGAATCAGCGCATCCCGTGACGCATCCAGTGACGTTTAAAAATTGGTACGTCGATGCATTTTCCAGCATCGTTGAGTAAAAAAAAAAATTGCGCCGGCTAATAATGTTGTATTGCTTGCATCCGTCCGTACAACGGATGGTGTTGAAATCTTCAGCCTGGCGGCTTTGACATTTTTGTTTTGTGGGAGAGGCAGAAAGCAAATCGTCCGGCAAAACAATGCCTCATTATTGTTTTGTTTTCACTTAGACAGGTCTTATTGTTGCTGCTCCGCAGTAATTGTTGGTGTGCAGTTTGAAACAATTCAACTCAGCTGTGAAAGCCCGAATTTACGAAATAAGAAAGCCATTCCATCGTGCTTAGGTGCCAATCCTCGAAATTAACAACGTGGCTTAGTTTGTTTCGAAACTATATGCCTTTAGCTGAAACACGGATTCTTTCATTTTACCAATTGCAACTGTTTGTCAAAGACATAACAATTGGCATTGTTCCCTAATTACAATGGTTAACACAATGTTAAGCATTAAAACTAATCGCCCAGGGTACCGTAACTACGGAATGGTCTGGCCAATTGAAAAAGTGATCTCTTTGAGGTTGAAGAACTAGGAAAATTCTGGCTTAGATCATGTTTCAGATTTTAGATAGGTACAGTATTTTCTTTTCTGAAACGCTGGCAGAACAACAAGAACAATGAGAAGTGAAAAGTTTTCAAATTTACGCGTGGCTTCCTATCTTTACTCTTGCAAAGAATTGCATAATTTTTGGTATAATATACCTTCCATACCTGTCTACTAACTAACCATATTTGGTCGAAAAATGTTGAATACGAACGGAGATATTAATTGTTTTAGTTTTTCTGGAGGGAGAACTTCAATGATACACGGCTATCGCCACGCATGATACGCTTTTGTAAAGTCCAAACCTTTAGCTCGCGGGCTTTCAATATGTTTTTAGTCTGGGAGACTAGACCGAAAGTAAATCGCAGCCAATGCCTAATTAGTGTTTTGTTTTAATTTACCGAGGACGTATTGTTGCCGGCTACTTTGTAACGAAGTCTAATAAATAAATAAATAAATAAGGTAGCAATGACAAGCGTCGTGCACCGCAAGAGTAAAGTGGTTGTTGAAAGGACAATACTTTCTCACTATATTCGAGCATCCTGCGTGAAATAGCTTCAGCAACATTTACATAGGTTAAGAGTGAATGTAGCAAAGCCGTTTCTCGCGAAGGAAAATGACTGCCTTTGCAACATTTGCACGCTTCTAAAGTAATGTTGCAAAACTGAACCATACAAGAAAGCCAATCGGGAGGATGTACTACATGTAAAGGAATTGTTAGATTTCTTATTTTTAAAGATTTCACTCTCTTTGCTTTCTACGGTCTTATGTCGTGGATCATAACTTCTTGAGGTTAGCTCTCTCTGGTATTTCAGTGCCTTAGCATGCATCTGTCCAGGACCAACGGGGGGGGGGGGGGGGGGGATTGCAAGGCCCCCCCTCCCTCCACTCCCCCGGCCGAATTAGATTAGCCTAAAAAGTGGATTAATTATATTTTTTAAATTACAAACAAAATAATAATAATAAAAATAAATAAATAAATAAACAGGGATGAGAGGGGAGATAGATGCCCCTTAGTCATTCAACGAAAAAAAAAACCATTTGCTAACAATTCGCCCCAAAATTGGAGGACCAAGATTCCTCAAACCCCGGCAGAAATGACCTCTAGAATCATTTTATTGAATAGGCAGCAAGGGGGCAGCAATTTTAGTTCGGGGGAGGGGACCAAAAAATTTTATAATAATCGTCCCCCCCCCCCAACAAAAAAAAAAATAGTGCAGTTCTGGCCGAACTGCACTATTTTTTTTTATGTTATGGTTATGTTAAGATTTTTTTTACCCATTGATGTTCTTCCTTTCATGAAAGAAACTAAAGTAACTTTCTTAATAATTAACCCGAATTTGATTTGTTTAACCGTTAGGAAGGAGGTGGAAATTTTTAGTTTACCGTAATATAGAGTTTTCTTGGGTTTGGCTGGACTAGCACACCTATGTTAGAAATTCGACACTTATCATTTAACATTTAACAACAGGCGTGGCAGCGCACACCTTTGCCAACAAGCCACAGAGTGTAGAATGAACAGAAATAGAGGCTATCAGAAATTAAGTTGCAAAGGTACGTTTCTTAAAAGTTTGCAGCAGTTCGTGTAGTGTTGGGCGGTACCCGAAATTTTTGTGACGGTGCCGGTACCAGCCAGTGGCGGATTTAAGGAGATAGCCCTGGGGGGGAACAAAGCCCTACAAGGCCCAACAAAGCCCTTTTTTTTTTAGCTAGCTGAAACCCAACAGTGTTTTTTGTTATTAGTTCTATATTTCACGGATGCTTCGGGAATGAAGGCCCTCCTTTTACTATGAAGCCCCATGAAGGCCCTTTTATGTTGAAGGCCCGCCGAGGGGGGGGGGGGGACTTGCCGTCCCTGCCCCACCCCGTTAAATCCGCCCCTGGTACCAGCCTAGGTAGCGCGGTACTCGGTGTTTTTAACGGTTCTTAAAGTTTGGCGGTACTTCCTTTGGTACCTCCAGTTCAACGGTATTTTTTATAAGTAGCCTAATTAAACTGATTAAGGTTGGAAATGGAATCATCAATTTTATTTACGAAGCTCCTCCCCCCTCCAAAAAAATACACATAAAAAACAATCATGATGACCTCAATTTTATACTTGTTGGTTCTTACGATGGTTGTAGCCGCAAAGTTACACAAATTTGGGTCCACTTTTGTGCATTGTTTCGAAGTCCAATTTTACCATTGTAGTTCTTTAAGTGATTATTCCACTGCTTAAAAGGTTCAAAGGTTAGCGAGCGTTAACCGCACGCGGTCATCTGCCCGACGGAGCCCTAAGGCCCTATGCGTCACACTGCGGCACACTGCATCGATCCCTACAACACAAGGACTGACTGAACTATTGTTATAATTTTAGCGCCTATTTCAACAATGCACGGTATTTGGTACCATTGCATTTTTGGTACCGCGGTACACCATGAGAACCGGTATACCGCCCAACACTAAGTTCGTGAGAAGACGGAATCAAGACACACGCTAGTGTGTGCGCCTGCCAAGATAAACGATAACATCCAGATAAAATATATGAGCATGGCGACCACTAGACACGTTGTGTCTTTACAGCAAAGGCAGTTTGACTGTTTTCAGCCATCTGGGGATAAATTACAATACGACAGAAAAGGCTGAAACTTGTTGGATCGGGAGAGTTTGGTCGCCTGACAACATAAAAGTCATTATTAATGACACAGCTTACCGTTTTCTTGTTACAAAACGACATGAATAACGTTGATATTTGCCTAATTACTTACTACTACGTACTACTAACGCTTGTTTTTGTATCACGAAAATAAATTCTTCCATGAGCAGAATAAAGCTGGTTCTTTGCTCATTTTACAGGTATTGCTCTGTAGATGTGCCCGTTGGCTGCACGTACTTCTTTCTTGTGCGAGGGCTACTCAGATTGCCAGCCGTAATGCCACAAACAACACTGTTGGACGCCGAGGAGCTTTCATGCTGCAACTCGTATGCTGCTAACAGACTTTCCACATCTAACACGGTCAAGCAAATGATAAAATGTGCAGTACGTGTTTTCAGTAAGGAGGAATAATGAATTTATTGGAGCCATAGCCAAACGCTCTACAATAAAAGATATGGGTTTCGTTTCCCAGCTCCATGCCAGTTTTAAATTCAGTATCGCCGAATCTTATTTTACCAAAGCCACGATAAATGCATTTTCTTTCTTTCTTTTGGTCTACGCATAGCATTAACTCGTACCCAAAGCTGCTCGTGTTTTGCAACACCTGCAGCAAACTCCTTGCCAGGATTTGCTAACGTAGTAAACCAACCACATACTGCAGTTTGAACGTGAATTAGGCCTACGCAAGGAACTAACTCATCGTCAAAGCTGCTCGTTGTTCTACTACAAATAAGAAGAAAACCAGCTAATAGCTTTACGTATACACTATTGGTCGGTTCTTGCTATTTAAAACGTTACAAATGCAGTCTTACAATTTTCTTTACAGCCTTTTCTTTTGTCAATGTACTTACTTTACGTAATTTCGTATTTAGTATTTAATCTTTTTCGTATCTTTGCGAAACGTTATTTAATTTAACTACTAGGCTAACTGCAGTATTGGATTTTAAATAGCCATAACGCAACTCCAACAGCCTTCCCACCCGTGCACTGCAATGTGCCTCATTCTTGAATGAGGTTTATTCATGCACTCCCACTTACAACAATAATTATGGACCAACAGGAAAATTTGACAAAGGGTTCAAATGGTTTGACATTCTGAAGCAATTCCGGTTCGCAGGTCACCTTATATTTTATTTCGTAAACAGTTCCGATAGGCGGGTTGTTATTGTCAGTTTCGTGTGGTTTTGTGTGTTTTTGTTGTTGTTGTCAGTTAGGTTAGGTTAGGTAAGTTTGGGGTTTTACGTTTCATACTGGTTTGGCGGGATATTCACCCTTCTGGGTTTTGTTTTAGATATCACTTCTTTTGTAGTTTTTTTTTTTTTTTTGCTGTCTTATCTACTATATATTCATCTACTATCTGGTCAATTTTTGTCTCCAAATATTGAATGCGAACGGAGATATTAATTTTTTTTTAGTTTTACTGGAGTGAGGATTTCAATCATATAAATAAATCGTTCGTTGATTTCCATGCAAGCATCAACGATAAGTAGCGCGGATTTATTAAGGTTTTAGTGGCCCGAAGCAATAAGCCCTACTACAAACAAGTAGCACGTGCATTTTATCAACAATGGTGTGTTGCCGATTATTTCTGGCAGTCCGTTTGCATTGTTACTCGTTAACACTAATAAGGACGAGCAATAGCGTCGTTTTGTACTGAATGTAAGCTTGTGGTTTAATGGTCCTAGTGCTTCCCCTCACTCCTTGCGTCACTCTGGTGCGATAGGCGCCCAGTACTCAGCGCTGCAAATAGCATCACATGAGCTGCGCTGTATGGCAAGCCATTCCGTCTTTTATTACAGAATTACAGATATCTCTAATTCTTTTAAAGATATCTGTAATTCTTTAAAGATATCAATAATTGAATTACTGATATCAATAATTGAATTACTGATATCAATAATTGAATTACAGATATCAATATTTCAATTACAGATATCAATATTTCAATTACAGATATCAATAATTCGAAACTAGGAAAAAAAATCCGCGGAAAAAAGCCTGGAAAAAAAGCCTGGAAAAAAAAGGCCCGGAAAAAAAGGTGATGGAAAAAAAAGCCGATGGAAAAAACCCGCGGAAAAAAAGACCGCAGAAAAAAAAGCTGATGGAAAAAAGGCCGTTGGAAAAAAAGCCGTAGATAAAAAAGCCGTGGAAAAAAAAAAAGCCGATGGAAAAAAGAGCTCGATAAAATCCTGGTTCAAAATTTACAAAAATACTACCTAAACGTAGTTACGTGTGTATTAATCATTCATTAGCTGCATGTTGCTCGATCAAGGTCACCTTTGGAATCCCGAAAGGAATCCCCAAATTCCTTAACTGGGGAGGTGGTGGGGGAAAGGGTCGTCCTCAGTTTGGTCGTGCGTCTAATTTATTCACCTTTTTTTTTTGCGGTGCAGGGGAGGGGGGGAGAGTACCGGAAAGGGATACGATCCAGAAAAAAATATTTAAATGTTTGCAGAGAAATATCAAAATAACTCTAAAAACAAAAAAAAAAGGTAAAGGAGTTCGGGAATAAAAGTATGCTTTCCTGAATTGTCTTTTAGTTGTCCAAGTTACGGATTTAAGGCAAATTTATGATTTCCTGATTATCCCCCCCCCCCTCCCCTGCTATCCAGATTATGGCGGAATCTCGTCATTTCATGATTTATCCTTTAACGATCGAAGGTCACCCGACTAAAGTGAAGACGACCCTTTCCCTCACCACCTCCCCAGTTACGGAATTTGGCAGGCAATTTGTGATTTCTTTTCCTTTCGGGAAGGTGACGTTGATCGAGCAACATGCAGCTAATGAATGATTAATACACACGTTAAGTGCATTTACGTAGTATTTTTGTAAATTTTCAACCAGATTTTTCCGCGGCTTTTTTTTTCCACGGATTTTTCCGGGGCTTTTTTTTCCATCGGATTTTTTTCCATCAGCTTTTTTTTTCCAAGGCTTTTGTTCCATCAGCTTTTTTTTCCGAGGCTTTTTTTTCCGGTCACCAATAATTCAATTACAGATATATTTAAATACGGCGTTTTATTGATATCAGTAATTCAATTAGAGATATCAATAATTCATTTAAAGATATCTGTAAATATGCGCCATTTATTGACATCAATAATTCAATTAAAGATATCTGCAATTACCGACATCTAGTGGAGAAAAATGTAATCAACGCCAGAAAGGAAGAAATTTTCTACACTACCTTTAAAACATCGCCGCAGGCATAGAGGGATTGTTTCCGGTTGTCAACCGCCAGCCCCACCGTTTGCAATCGCGGTCGGTCACTAATCCTGTAATTAGTAAAAGCGGTAGCCTTTACTGTAAGGTTTGACCTCAGTCTCCTATGTTGAAGCTGAAATTTCGATGCTTAATTTCTCCGCCGTCTTTCAACATTTTCCACTGAAATTTGGTATGTGAGCTTTGTGTGAAGTGTGACTTGGCCAAGACGTGTACCAACTTTTATTAATTTCCGATTTGTCACATTGGAGATCTGAACGTAAGCTGGAATCGTGAGTTTCATTTTTGTCTTACACGGTGTGGATGGGGAACTTTGGACACGTTTATACAATGGTCTCTACAGACTAAACCATTTGTCGTAGAAAGCTGGTTCTTAGGTCATTTGAAAGATCTACTTCCGGAGATGTGCCCTTTATAGAAATAGAAATTTCAATTGGTCGTTCCATTCCGGAGTTACGGGGAGAGAGAACGAAAATGTATAGGGGCCACAGCCCGTAGCTACATGCCCACTCTAAACGAAATAACTACTACATTGTGCCATCAAACCAAGCAACCATAGACAACCTCTTAGCACATCATCATACTCTACCACATCATCACTCCCAAACACTCACCAGGAACGTGACCTCACAAGAGGCAAGAGGACCTACACAAGGACAGAAGTAGCTTTAACAAATCTCGCGATGCTACGCAACCGCTGAATATCTCGCTTATGGCAACCTGCACGCAAGAGCATGACCACTAACGGCGCTTCCTGAATCCAACGCAAAAGCTGCTTGTACTTCACTGTCCACTGTGAGCAGTTTAGCAACAAGTGCGACACACTTAGCTGTTCACCACAAGCACAAGCAGACGACGCACTCCAGCCCATGCGCATCCTGTGTGACTGGAGAAGGCAATGACCCGTCCGGAGACGTGATAGTAGCTTAGCCATCCAATAGGGTAGCGCATCTAGCGTGTTCCTATATGTGCAAATAGAGTGAATCTTGAACAGGGTGCGACCGGTGTCACAAAGAGACCATTCCTGATTCCACACCTGCAACGCCCAAGCACGCAGGTTCTGCTTTTGTGCCGCTTCAGATAGAGTGAGCTCAACACAATCTACAGCATGCCTGGCTGCCTCTTTGGCTGCTCCATCAGCACTGTCATTGCCCGTGTTTCCGTCGTAACCTTTAACCCACCTCACCGCCAAAAAGCTCGACTGCATAGCAGTCCAGAGCTTCCAGCAAACGCTGAAAATCATTGGGTCCTTTACTGCCAAGGATAGAACCGCGCCATGCAGGGCAGAGAGCACCGACCGAGAATCTGTTAGTATCACCACTCTCGGTAACTTCAGGTCAGCAACAATATCAAGCGCTACTGAGAGTGCAGCTAGCTCGCATACAAAACTAGACGAGACATGTTGAAGCCTTCTGCGGGCAGTGAGCTTCAGCTCCGGGATAGTGACACCAATCCCTCCTGCCTTCAGTCCATGATCATATGACGCATCACAAAACACTTTGCATGCTTGGTATTCTCCTTCGGCAAACACACCCAGCACAGCCGGACACCAATTCCACGGACACGGTGGCTGCGCAACCGCAACTCTCACGAAAGGTGCCAAAGCCTGTGATCTCAACAGATTTACACCACGACCCGCAACTCCAAGACGGCCACAGTCATCAGCAGACAGAGTTGTGTAATCCAGAAGAACTTGCGCAACTGGGTCATGCTGACCCCGGCTGATGTTACGCAGACAGAGAGCTACAAGCTTTTCATTCGCTCTGATGTGGAGGGGAAGCTCACTAGTCTCTACCCATAGAGCATGCACCGGCATCGTCACAAGACATCCAGATATCGTTCGCAAGCAGTTATTCACACACACTTGCAAACCACGCAGATGACGCTGGGTACCAGCCAAAAATGGAAGATGATAATCCAGAGTCGCACGTACATGGATGCAATATGCAGCAAGCAGAGCACCCCTGCGGACATCACGGTGACCCGCAAGAGCTTGAAGCAATGATGCCCGCTGATCAACCTTCTCTCGTAGTACTCTGGCGTGCTCAGTCCACTTCAGACCCTCATCCAACCACACCCCTAAGTACTTGACTTGCTTAACCGGACGAATCATAGTGCCACCCACAACAATACTAACGGGGGTGTCACGGGGGGCCTGCCTGGCCCAAAAGACCAACATCTCAGTCTTTGCAGGAGCTAGCGACAGTCCACGAACACTCAGCTTAGCAGCTATGCGTTCGAGAGCACTTTGGGCACATAGTGCTAGAACACCGACATTGCCACCTACAAACGAAACAGCCACATCATCGGCATAGCAGACAATGTTGGTGTCTTCCTGCATTTCCACAAGCACCTCATTTATTGCAATCGCAAATAGCACAGGACTAAGGCAGCTGCCTTGCGGCTCCCCGATCCGTCACTGCTTCTCTTGACCAATACCCATTAACTCTGGTGACAAAGGACCGAGTCCCGAGCAAATGCAGAATAGCAGACGCAAGTTTGGGCCCTACACCCATACTCGCCATGGCTGCTTCCACCCAAGCAATGCTAACAGTGTCATACGCCGCGCGGATATCTAGAAAGACCGCTAGCACAGACAAACCTTGAGACCAGGCCTCTGTGACACTTGTCAGAAGGAAGAGGACTGCATCCTGCGCACTCCGTCCTGGACGATACCCAAACTGAACTCTCGATAAGCACTGATAATACTCCAGATGCCAACGCAGCATACAAGCATCCGCTCATAAACCTTGCGCACACTGGACAACAGTGCAATCGGTCGATAGTTACGTAGATCGGACCGGACACTTCCATGTTTGTGAACTGGCACAAGTACAGCAAACATCCATGACCGTGGGACAGACGCTCCGTCCAGGAACTCTTGCAAGAGACTCAGTAAACCAATCCTGCCATGCTCTGACAGGGACCATAGATCGCTGTACGACACTCGATCAATGCCTGCAGCACTGCTCAGCTTGCACTTTGACAAGGCCGAGCAGTACTCCAACATGTCAAATGGTACATCAGATTCAGATGCAAAACCTGATTTTGCCACAATATGTGGTGGAACCGCTCCACTCGGCAGAGAGTACACACTGGCGAACCGGCTATTGAAGGCATCGGCTAATGCCTCACCATGCAAGACTCTCGAACCTGGCTCACCTGACAGCAACTGTTCATAGGACCAAATAATCGCGCATTTCGTATCTTGGGGACGAATGGCGCGCCACGCTTGAGTGATTGACCCTGCACTCGCGACTGCAGCACAAACCCGCACACCATATCATGCCTTCTCTTGACGTATTAAATAAGCGGATTCCTTGACCGTGGCCCTGTAAGTGAGCCACTCGCTATAGGACGGTTTCCTCTTCCACCTTCGATATGCCTGCCTCCTATCTTTTACCGCACAGCTGCAGACAACTGTCCACCAGACCGGATCAACACGGCCATTCTCACGCACAGTCCTAGCACCTTTGTGCTGCACAACAACCGGCAGGTAACGCTTACGCCACTCACCAAATATGCCGTCGGAAACTCGAGGACGTCGGTTCACCCTCACTGGACAATAGGGGTCAGGCGACAGAGTGACAGGGCGCAGCATAATCGGGAAATGATCACTCCCTCGCAGGTCATCCGAGATGGCAAAGCTAAAAGCCTGCGCAATCTCGGACGAGCAGAGGAAGACGTCTAAGACCGACTTTTGCTGCATACCCCTCTGCCACCGTACAAAAGTCGGCATCTTGTTGTGTACAACAGCCAAATTTCTAGACTGCACAGACTGAACCAAATGACGACCCTTCGCGTCGCAGTGAGTTGATCCCCACGCAAAGTGGTGGGCGTTAAAATCGCCCGCCACCATACACGGCAAGGGAATTTGACTAAGCAGGGCTTCCCATGCAACTCCCGTCACTCTTTGGGATGCATGAAGGTAAACAACCGATACCCAAGTGTTTCCCATCCACACTTTGATCGCGCAAGCATCTATCTCCTTCACACGACACAATTTCAAGGGGAGATAAGAC
>JAHWFP010148980.1:2875-13164 GCA_023313725.1 Lithobius niger
TTGTTGTCCTTTTTCATTGCTACCATGCCAAGAATGAACCAGCTTGTGGCTCTTTTTCATTGCTACCATGCCATGAATGACCAGCTCGTCGCCCTCTTTCATTGCTACCATGCCAAGAATGAACCAGCTTGTCACCCTCTTTCATTGCTACCATGACAACAATGAACCAGCTCGTTGCCTTCTTTCATTGCTACCATGTCAAGAATGAATCAGCTTGTGGCCCTTTTTCATTGCTACCATGCCATGAATGACCAGCTCGTCGCCTTCTTTCATTGCTACCATGTCAAGAATGAACCCACTTGCCTTCTTTCCTTGTTGCCGTCCAAAGAATGAATTCGTGTCCGATATTTCATTGTTTAATGACTGCTTATCTGTGTCCACATTCCAAAACCTTTTCACAAACAAACAACTAAACACACATAAGTGTATTCGCATACAAAGCAGAACGGAACATGGAAGGGCATTTCACTAATACCAGTCCAAATACATTTAAACGTGTTCACAAAAGTGCACTTCGTTGTATGCAATTTCAGATAAAATTTGGAGATTTCCATTTCCATCTATAAGATAAAATTTTAGACAAACATTTTTAAATGCCTTTTAAAACAGGACAAGATTTGAGCTTCAACTACCATTGCAGGCAATTTGTTCCAATAAGTTACAACTCTATTGCTTAAGAAATATTTCCTAGTATTTGTCCTAAGCTCGAGCTGACACCAGTTTCCAGGAGTGCCCCCCTCGTCCTTCAATAGAACGGAGCTCTAAAAAACGGCTCGAGTCCACACCAAAGTGACCACGTAAAGCAAATAAGACAGTCAAGTCCGCCCTTAGTCTTCTTAATTCAAGAGACTCAAATCCCACAACATTTAGTCGGCGTTTAGACTGCATTTAATCGAAGTTGGACCGATTCGACAAAGTCAATGACCTTTAAGTAAGTGAGGTGACCAAACAGGGCATGCGTAATCGAACGTGGTCTCACGCAAACTTTAAAGCCCAAGCCAGGGTCTTAGAGTCCCCTAAACGAAAGAATTTTCGAACCAGCAGCACGTCGTCGGCTGCCAACACAATTGTATTGCACTGGGTGCTGGTATCTTTTGCGATCCATATCCCCAAGTCTTTTACAACTTCGACGTATGAAAACGAATTTGCACCATATAGGTGGTAGTCGCAGTGCTAACTTTTTGTCACAACATGAAGAATTTGACATTTGTTGTGCCAGAGCTATCTGCCAGTCTGAGGATTAAGATTGAAATCTATGCAACCTGCAGTTCAGAATAACTGTCACGACCCACCATCATACCATACTGCTTTAAATATTGTTTTATTAATACAATATTTTCGTTTCATTAAGAAACTGAAAAGCAGTGGCCCCAAAACGGACCCTGTGGAACTCTACAAGTGACTGATGTTTGTACTGATTTTATACCATCAAGTTCGACTCACTGTGTTGTCCTAGTTAAAAAAAAATGGGTCAGCCAACCGAGAAATTGGCCTACTATTTCATTGTTTAATTTAATGACTGTCTTTCTGTGTTTCCGCATCCTAAAACTTAGAAATATGTAAATATTTTTTTTTTTTTTTTTGCAGAATCAAAGTATATCGTCAAATCTGATCCTCTTCTTTGAAAATAATGGTAGCCACCAAAGTCGTCCTTGCGCTCGTTGTACTGGCTATCGTGACTAATTTACGTGAGTAATATATGCACCTTCTCCTAAATTCTGAAAATAATTTTTAAGACCAAATTCGACCATTATTGATCACTGCATCTCAATCCTGGGCCAGATTTCTACACTTCTTATCACCAACAGAATGATTTCTAGGCGAATTCGGTGGAAAAAAAAATTGTTCACAGTTAGTATTTTTTTTCAAATCCTCAGTCATCATAAGTCGCCGACTCATCTACTGTCGGTTTCTTTTCGTTTTTAGAGACATCCCCTTCAAATGAGATAACAGTATTCCATACAAAAGTGTAACCATTTTTTTTCTTCGTGCTTATTTTGATCTTACTGAAAAGAGATTATGAAACGTTTTCAGAAAGCAATTGTTTTGGTTTCATACAAAGTGCTTTCACTTTACTGCGTGAACTTGGCATGGGAGCAATATGCGGAATGTATCCAGGATGAAATGTTAGGAGGGGCGATTTCAAATTACCTGGTTTGTAGATTTTGATTCCAGCTCCTCGTTTACCAGGAGAAGGGGTGGGGGGAGGGGGAGGGGGAGGGGAGGAGAAGAAAGGAGCAACATACTAGAGTTTTCTATAGTAGGCCACTAAAAACTGTACGTTTGGTGGCGTCTGCAAAACCCTTTTTTCAAATTGTTTATTTTTATTTATTCATTCATTTTCAATATCTGTACACGCTGATACTTTAGCTCAATTTTACTATACAGGTTGATCATTTAAGTTGTAACTCAGCTTAATAGCTATAGTACTACTGAATGCATTCCCAAGAATTCTAAAGAAAAGGGGGGGGGGAGGGGGTAAAACGGTGAGGGAAGCTAAGACAAGGCAATCAGTTTTTGTGATTAAATCTTTGTCTCTAGTGATTTTATGTTTTCGTATAACAAATTAACAGCTAAGCTTAAGGCTATCATCCTGATAGTAGAGGGATATTCAGTGTATTTAACATTTATGTTTAATTTTCGGCCCACCTTCATTTGGGTATTTATGAAGTCAGTTAAAAAAGCAATCTCTCGTTTGGAAATCTCTCAGGCTCCCCTCCCTCCCCACAAAATCTCCCGAGGTAGACACTCTATAATTATCTGTGTAATGTGATCAAGTAATACACAATCGCAGAGAAAGGTTGTGTTAGTTTAACCTTTTAGTTTCTTTCCGAAATAAGTTCAGAGTAGGTCCCAACATCTTTGAAGTAGGCTGGTAGTCTGTCACACTATCCTACAGCAACCACCCAACCAACAACATGACTGTTAGGTACTCTGCCTTGTTCCCCTGTAGTGTCATTGCCATATCCCCACTCTAGCAAAACATGCTTTCAACGAATTGTTACGTTTAATTTGGTTTCATATCAATAAAACTTGGGTTAAACGAAAAACACGGTACCATATTGGGGCAAAACACACTTCAATTTGCAACCTTTTTTTCGTAGCATGGCACATTCGATTCACTACGGCACTCGTCTTTCTTTCATATTATTTTTTGTAACATTTCCAGAAATAATCCTGATGTATGCTATTTAGCTAAGAATATCACCTTTCTTCCTTTATTATATAATAAAAAAAAAACCTTTAAAAAAAAAGAAGTTAGGTTATTAATATCATGAATTCATTAGGGTCGGAAATGGCAATGAGATGGGTGGACGGTTTGTGGCTCTCTTGACAGTCAGTAAAATATACTAAATTTCACGAAGTTACAAAATGTATGTCACGTTACAAAATTCATGTCTTAAGTGTGTGTGAGACGTTTGAAGAAATACATTTAACGAAAACAGCTCCCTGCATTATGACAACACGTTGTCCGCCAACGGATTAGTATAGCCTTATTAGAGATTCGAACGCTGTTTTTTTGTGTGCATGAAAGTAGCTCAGTGGGTATTGTCAACGGCTACGGAGTTAGGGGTCCCTGGCTCGAGTCCCGTAGATTGCTCTCTTTTTCTTCTTTCTTTAAGCTATCGTTAATTATTTTTAAACTTTTTTTAGTCTTCTCATGGCCACCAGATCCTTTTTTTTAACCCATTTCATTTTTTTTCATTCTTGTGGTTGTCTCGGTGACTTTTTTCCGGCCTAACGTACTTTGGGTGAATTCTGAAGTGAGTTAAAAAAAAGTAATCTATCATTTGGTAGAGGTTAGCTGTGCCCTACTCCCCAACCTCCCCTCACCCCCTCATGAAATCCCCTAAGGTGGACACTCTAGAATTATCTGTGTAATGCACCAACAGAAAGGCTTAAAAATAACAATAAAAAATGTTCTGAAATTTTTCGATTATACCATTGAAATGCTAAATTATTGCTAGAAATGGCTTAATTCGTGCTATTTTGAGACCTAGTAACGAATCAACCGATAGTCCTACAACCTTAAATTTGGTATCTGGTAAGATAAGTACTCCACTAAGCCTCAGATAAGTACTCCACTCCCATATTTGTTTCGTAAGTTTAACATAATTGTTGTGGGAGTTATGAACAAGGTTATGTACTCATTTTTCTTCCGAGGAAAATAAATCAATGGGGAATAAAGTATCTTCAACTATCAGTCAAGCCGTATTATTTTTCAGTGAACAAACATTACACATTTACATAAGCCAATTAGAGAGGGACAAAATAGCCATTAAATACTTAAATATAAAATCGTGAATTCGGTTTACACAGCGATTGGGCACATGCTAGAGCATTGTGTAAACAAACTCAGGAGTATGTGTAAAAGGAGTCAGTGAAAAAAGTTTTACAGGCCCTAAAATACGAAGTTTTCACACTTAATGGCACGTATGTTGATCTTTTGAAAACCGTTTGGAGAAAGTATTTTTGATTGGTAAATGTTTTTTAATGATTTTTTTCCTTTCGTTGTTCAATCATGCTAGTTGAGACCAAGGTCAGCAAGTAGCCAGTAGGAGAACTGATGCTCCTGTTTTAAAGCATCTTCATGAATCCTGTTCATGGTGAAAGACTAAAGACACAAGGGGAAAGGAATGTGTGGTTGGGGAGGGGGGGGGGGAAGAGGAAAAACAAACGTAAATTAACATACAAATACAACATGTAGGATTGAATTTATATTTCTACATTTTACAGAACTTAATAAAGAAAAACTCACAAGCTCTCGACTGGACCTCTAACCCAGGACTTCCCGCATACTACGCCAGGCAGGCACTCTAAACATTGTGCTAATGGGGGCACTCTGTGTACAGCTACTAGCCAAGCTCAAAAGCTGTTCAAACTTGTCAGTGGTGAACACAAGATCACCAATTTATACAAGGGCTAAGTAATAACACAAGTAACTTACTTAACTAAGATTGGCTGGAGTCTGTGGCCATGGTCTGCCCCGGTAGCTCAGTGGTTAGCATACCCCGTCTAGTGTGAGAGAAGTTCTGGGGTCGAGGCCCAGTCGGGATAGTTGGCTGTTCATTCTTTATCAGATTAGTGTATGCTATTGTCTTGTATTCTCACAAGGCCATTCTTTAATACTGACCATTAGACTACTACCATCATTAAAATTTAGGTTAAAAAAAATTGAAAAAATTGAAAAAATAGCAAAAAATAATTTAAAAAAAAGCAGAATAGTAAGTGAAAAAGCATCTAATTATTTTACGGATAATGTAAAATACTGTTACTGCCGGCCGGCACTTTACTATATGATATAATCCCTTCATTATGGCCTGAGGCCAGCTAACGTCAACAAACCAATGGTCACAACCGTCTGCTGCTATGTGATGAGGCCAAGCGGGACCATTGGTTGGACAAGAATGGATGACCTTGCCAAATGTTATCGAGGTCATTCAACAGCGTACTTTTTGAATATGCATCACACACTTGAGTAAAAATTGGGAATATGTAGGGAACCAAGAGGCATTACCAATGCAAAAAAATAAATAAATAAACAGAACAAAAATCGGACCACATTTGCAGGCCCTATGACGTACGTAAAATGGACTTTCGAACCCTGAATGCCCTTCAATTCAAACAGTCCGTCGTGCAGGGCAGCATCGCCTACTTTCAGGGGTAGAAAGTATCCATTTTTCGTACGTCACAGGTCCTGCAAATCTAGTCCGATTTTTGTTCTTTTTTTTTGCATTGATAATGTCTCTTTGTTCCCTACATATTCCTGATTTACACTCATGATGTGTGATGCATGTTTAAGAAGTTAGCAGATGAATGACCTTGATAATATTTGGCAAGGTCATCCATTTCTCGTCCAATCAATGGCCCCTCTTGGCCTCATCACATCACCCGGGTCTCATAACATATCGTTCAGTAGTACTCTAGTTATAAAGTTGGGTCACACCTTAACTGATCACCCTGTGTCTATGCGTGGCAATAAAATAAAACAGGACAAAAAGCCAAAAAGCAACCTATATAGGATTGCATCTGTATTTATTTAAGCTTTCTGCAATTGAGAAATATTTGGGGAAAAAAGGGGTAAAGATTTCAGAGAAATAGTATAATATACTAATTATGCTGCTATAGTAGGTTTACCCTACCTGTGCACTTGTGAGGGGAAGATGGGAGTTACTAAATAAGCTCTCATAACAATAGAATTAAAAAGGGGGGAAAATAAGACGGGTGAGATGAACTAGGGTTGGGTGGTGAAAGAGGAAGTAATTTAAAAAAGGAAAAAGAAAAAATTATTGGTAAAAAATTCTAAAGCATCAAAAGACAAAATGCCAAACTTCACAAGAAAATTGTGTTCCTAATGTTCCATAACAATATTCTAAGAACAAAGAAACCTGCTACAACCGTTCATACACATTCTGTCCGAATAGAGTAGAACTAAGCTAACCACCGGGTAGTAAGGGTCTAATGCTTACCAGCCTCTTACTGAATTTTACATCTAGACCCTTACTGTCAAAGCTTGTCCGTGTTCCTTCTAGATTTTTACTTTTAGACCCTTACTCTAAACATTTAACGTTCCGTTTTTGCTTATTAATGTTTATTGAGCCGAATGCAAAAAAAAATGCTGCCTACGTAACCTAGTGTGACACTTACAACAATGCTGTCTTATAACAATGCTGTATCCGATTTATTGCCCAGTTTTATAACAATGAAAATGAAAAACATGTATGGTGATAACTACTATTATTACCATACTTGTGCCGTTTTCATTGTTGTAAGGGAGCATTCTAAATCTCGTAACCTATCCACTTTCAACAATGGTGAGCGTCCTCACCATTGTTGCAACAAAGGTGGGTGACCTATATACTGCATACTTATACTGCACACTTTTAGCACACACTTTTGTTGATGTGATAAGATCACTGAAGTTCCGTGGTCAATTCTAGCTCTTTCTTGCACTCCTGCAATATCTGTATTACTGTAACTGCGTTTCTAACCTATGTCTGCCTCTGGCAAAATCTCTTTCTTTCACTCTAGTACATAAGCGACCCAGCTATTACTTGATATCAAATGAAACAATGAATGTACCATCGTCGTTGTTAAGTAATGGTTATAGCATGGATTTTGCAACAATGGGCCGGTATAAGTGATTTAATGCACACTTTTGGTGAAGCGACGTGCGAGGAGCTGTGGAATCGTCCGATGGGGCGAAGCCAAAGAGGATGTTGAAAAGCTCCGAGAACGTCGCTTTACCAAACGTGTGCATTAAATCACTTATACCGGCCCATTTTTTCAAAATCCATGTTATAACTGTTTTATTATCATACTTTACATCGCTTTGGCAGGAGTTATTTAATGATTTGTCTGCATAATATTGCACCATTAGGAAGCGCTCATAAATTACATAACGCTTTGTTCTAGAACTTTAGACCCCCTCCCTCCCTCCTTGTAACGCCCCCCCCCCCAACAAAAAATCCAACTGTATGTTTTTTTATGAATTCGTTTTTGTAAGCTGTACATAGTACCGACGGTTGTAAGGACCCGAAAAAAAAATTATTTCTGATGGGTATAAAAACCAGAAAAAAATTAGGTCATAAAAAACATAATTCAGAAAAATAATTTAGCTAAAAGAATTTACATAAAATAGTGAAAAAAAAATAAGCGAAAAATAAATTTGCGAAAATTAGTTTGTTACGTAGTGTGTTGCCATATCCCCCTTCATACGAGATTGTAACATGTTTGGTAAACAAACCCCCCCCCCCCGATTAATGAACATTCCTTTAGCGCCGCTTTGAGCAAACTTTGGAAGAGCGTATTCTTTGGGGATCATTAGGGTTGCACGGAAATGCTCATTTTTAAGAGTAGATGCTGGTGAAGTAAGGCAGTCGCTGGTGAGGGGGGGGGGGGGAGTTACAAAATGTCGTTTGATTTGGGCATGGTGGCCATTTGCAATTTTTAGTGATGATCGTACATATACTGTTTCACTTTGAATCAAATATTTCGTCGCCGTTCCCAATTTGAAGGAAATTGAACGATGGTAAGCATAATTTCGAAATGGCGGCCATCATAGATTAACAACTACGATGGTACATTCATTGTTTCATTTGATATCAAGTAATAGCTGGGTCGCTTATGTGCTTAATCTGAAAGAAATCGGTATTTTGCCAGAGGCAGATGTAGGTTAGAAACGCAGTTACAGTAATACGGAGATTGTAGGAGCACAAGAAAGAGCAAGAATTGACCTTGAAACTTTAGTTATCTTATCACATCAACAAAAGTGGGCGCTGTAAGTGTGCAGTATAAGTGTGCGGTGTAAGTATGCGGTACAAGTACGCAGTATAAGTCACCCCCCTTTGTTGCAACAATGGTGAGCACGCTCACGCTCACCATTATTAGAAGTTGCTAGGTTACGAGATTTAGAATGCACAATTACATCAATGAAAACGGCAAAAGTATGGTAATAATCTATGATGGCCGCCATTTCGAAATTATGCTTACCATCGTTCGATTTCCTTCAAATTGGGAATGGAGACGAAATATTTGAGTCAAAGTGAAACAGTCATTTGTACGATTATCATTAATAATTGCAAATGGCCACCATGCCCAAATGCAACGAAATTTCTTGACGACCCAAACAACAGCTAGGCCTACGCCCCCCCCCCCTCCCTCCCCAGCAACTGCCTTACTTCGTACCAACATCTACTCTTAAAAATGAGCAAATCTCGTACAACCCTAATGATACCAAAGAATACACTCTTCCAAAGTTTGTTCAAAGCAGCGCAGAAGGAGCGTTCATAAATCGGAGGGGGGGGGGGCGAGGGTTGTTCACCAAACGTCTTATGATGGGGGTTATGGCGACATGCATCGTAACAAACTAACCTTCGCAAATTTATTTTTCGCTTATTTCTTTTTAACTATTTTACGTATCCTAAATTCTTTTAGCTAAAATATTTGTCTGACTTCTGTTTTTTAAAACTTAATTTTTTTTCTGGTTCTTACACCCCTAGGTACTATGTACAGCTTATGAAAACGAAATCATAAAAAAATTATACAGTTTTTTTTTTTTTGAGGGGGTGGGGGAAGAAAAATTGTTAAGTAATTTCTTGGGGAGGGGGTCACGCCAAGTGTAACAGCGGTGTTACAATGAGGGAGGGGGGGGGGTTTAAATTACCAGAACAAAGCGTTAAACAAAGATTGAAACACTCCCTAGTAGTGCAATAAACGCAGACTAATCATTAAATAACTCCTGTCAAAGCGATGTGAAGTATGGTAATAAAACAGTTATAGCATGGATTTTACAAAAAAAGGGCGATGCACGTGATTTAATGCACACTTTTGATGAAACGGCGTCCTCGGAGCTGTGCAACATCCTCTTTGGCTTCGCCCCCTCGGACGATTCCACAGCTCCTCGTACGTCGCTTCACCAAAAGTGTGCATTAAATCACTTATACCGGCCCATTGTTGCAAAATCCATGCGATAACCATTACATATCCTGGATATGAATATTGTATTACAATAAATCAATTGTGCTGTTACTATTTATTTAGTTGTTCATGTTTTAATTGTAAGAATTTACATTTTCAGAGCCAGTCAGTACAATATGTGGTCCAACTAGAAATTACGATGGCGACGTATGCGATGAGAATAAGTGTTACACTACTTGTGTTAAAAAAGAAAGCGAGGAAGGCGGATATTGTAGGACTGAACCTCCTTCGAAGGTCGCTGAATGCTATTGTTGCCATTCATGATGGTTTAATGTCGAATATATGTACATCTGTTGTAGCTAACAACCGATAAATACCGCAAATAAAATCGTACATATACGAAATTTAATTTTGTGTTATAACTTCGTAACAGGTGGAATACATGCACAATCTTAGACCCAGTTTTACTTTTATTTACGTAAATGATTTTAATGAGAACCAGAAAAAAAAAACTAAATACGTTAGCGTACTTTTTGCAGACGACTTGGAAATTCAAGACTCGTATGCAATCTTAAAAGAAGGACTAAATTATATTGAAAACTGGTGTAGATTCTAAAGACTTTCTGTTGGTGGCAAGCCTACTTTAAAATTTTGGAAACGTAAACACAATACAAACAAAAACGTCAAGTGTGCCGTAAAAAAGGGGTTATATGATTGAAGTTTCATTTTACTTGTTAAAATGTACACGGATAAAAATTGGTGATTTTTAATTGAAATAATCAAATGTACAATTGAGAAAATTGCATCTGTTTAAGTGCTGTTGTGCTTTACGTAACGTATATGATTGGTAAAGCACAACAGCGCTTAAA
>JAHWFP010148981.1:0-38951 GCA_023313725.1 Lithobius niger
CACGACGCCCCATTCCTGAAACCAACTTGAACATTGCTTATCAGATTATGGTAGTTTAAATGATGAATTATGCTTCTAGTAATGATGTGTTCCATAATTTTGCAGGGCAAGCTAATAAGAGATGTGGGGCGATAGTTGGAAACATCAGTCCGATCCCCAGATTTAAAGATCGACACAACAGCCGCAGTGCGCCATTCCAAAGGAAGGCAGCCCTGAAGCAAAGACTGACTGAAACTGTCACACAAAAACTTCGAAATGTGTCTGGGTGCAACCTGAATCATTTTCACTGTGATCATGTCAGACCACATGCTTTAGAGCTCTGGAGTTAGTAATTTAGCTGGCAATCCCTTCGGGTACCAAGTTAATGTTCTCCATCTTAGGTAGTTGAGCATGTTACAATCCTCAAACTTCTTCTTACATGTTGTTCGCCGAGGCCCCAACAAACACTGCTCATAGATGCCTTAGATTCATTTAGAGCCTGAGAAATACCAACACTACCTTTGGTCGACCTATGCTTTATTCTACTTCTGACTTCTCACTTCTTCCCAGTCGTGTATCACTGCAAAGTAATCAAGAGTTTTTCATCCTGCTTTCCTCTCTCTTTTCATCTTAAAATAACTTGGCGAATTACATTTCCATTAACTGCGAAGCACCACTACTGGAGATGGGAAGCAAGAAACTCGACTGATTACGTACATAATCTGAATAGAACCTTTAAGTTTACTAGGTCTGCTTGACCAACAAGGTAGCCTATTTGGCTTTCATGGCCTACATCGCCTACAATGACCTACAAGGCGGCCATTGCAGTTAGTGAGATAGGCCTAAAAAACGGCATCTATTCACTTATGACTTAATTCCCCCCCTCCCCCACAAAAAAAGGATATTAAAAACTACTATTTTGTTTTGTGGCTGACAAAGAACCTAAACATCACCCATTTCTACCTTTGAATATCATATTACATGCCCCGCAAACTGCAGAAAAACGAACCTACTACATATTTTCATTTGTAACAAAGGTTGGTTGAACCATGACAAATTATTAATTTACAGCAAAACTTTATGCCAGCCTAAATACAAAGCTTTGGTGTCTATATTTGCTGAAATTAAAGAAAAAAGCAGGATGGCATGCGGAATTTTTCATGATTCTCAAATAGATTTAATTCCGCCTGAAGAACTGTATCCAAAATTTTAAAACCTGGTCCTTTTTTTATGGTTGTTTTTTGGACAAACAAAAAAACATTGAGCCATACATTGCCCAAGGGCTTCATTCAAATGACAATGTTTTTATTGCAGTCAGTCCTATACATGAATTCCTAACCAAGTGATCAGAAACAATACACATTTTTTAATCCTTTTTGCATGGGCGAGTTAAATTTGATACAAATTTACGAAACTCATGTTAACTCCAATACGGAATTTTCAGATCATAAAATGTTGTGCAGAATATGTTGGAACAGTCCTTAGATTATTTTTATCAGTTACTAAAACGTTAAACAAGGGATAATATATACGTTCGTTTTTGCCTATAAAAAAAAAGAATGGAGACAAAACGAGAAATTGCGAAACTTAAAAGACATGTAACTAAAAAATTTTGACTCAATGTTTGGGTGAATGAAGAGTCGCTAGAAGAATATTTTAAACCGGGAGTAAACACTGTGAAACCAGCAGTCGGTGGTTTAAAACCATCAGTTAGTGTTGTAAAAACAAACTCATTGCAGCACACGCAAACTACTCCACTCAAAGTTTACAAAGCCGAGTATTTCACAGTAATGACTACGAAATAACAGGTTTATCCTGGGCTCCTTCCAAAGAGTTGAAATAGTCTTCTTATTCAATCAAAATTAAGACATCTAAATGTGACGCCAAGTACAGATCAATCATTATTCCGATTTAGGACGATGTGAAAAATAATAGGTGAAAGTGCACAGTCATGGGTAAAAAAGCAAGTTATTCTAACAGAGTTGATTGTAAGTATTATGATAGTCCTAACGATTTGATTAATAATCTACAGCCTTTTTATAAATCTACCCTGACGAGACATGATAATCACAGAAATGAGATTGTTGAAATTGCATTGGAAATGCAACGAAGCCAAATTATACCTACTCAAAAATATGACTTAGCAAAATTTATTACTGGGGTGGCTTAAGATAACCATTAAAACTTTAAAAAATTCAATACGGAAATAGTTTACTGGGCTTTTGATTATCTGCACAGTCAAGTAAACTGCAATAATCAAGAGTAACCAACTATCTATGACTCAACTGAAGTTAAGGTTCATGTATATTGTTCAGACCAATGCTCCAAATCTTGGGGGTGACATGAGGCCACGCCTCCTTCGAGAATACACAACGGAGTACTGATCAGCAGTGTGAATGACGGGTCTACCTACGAACCAGAAAGGACTGCACAGGGCAGGTAATCCAAAGCTCGTTATTAGATAAACGCTGTGTTCATGTAAATTAAGATATTTGCATTCCCTGTCTATACGGTTCTGTGGTATCTGAACGTCAGTACGGTGTTTTTTATTTTGCGGATTAGACACAGGTAAAGAAATACGCAAGTTATAAACAGGACAGAAAACCAAACGGGCTCGATCAGTGTTAAATAAATACCGATGCAAACCTATTTACATTTTTATTTGGCTGAGTGGTAGGACTCCAATCCTTTGGTTTCAAAGGCCGTGGGTTCGCTTCCCCGCTCAGGCAGTCTGACATTTAAAAGCAACGAAATAGGCTTGCATCTGTATTTATTTAATATGAAAGTGTGCTCGTAAATCTGTTAATAGGACGCATGCAAGTAAAATTGAAGCTCTTTATTCGAAAAATAATAAACTGCAAGTGTTGGTCTAAGTGATGCACAATAAATATTTTTTATTAGGAAAATAAAAGAGCGGGGGAGAAAAGAATAAATTTTTCACCACATCACTAATTTAAACATTAAATGAACCTTCATCTAAACTACAAAACCCTGCTTAGGAAAAACCATCTTAAAAACGTCATGTCAGTTTTGAATGATTTAGAAGTTAAACCTTATCAAGTATGAAGAACTATACCTTTGCAACATCCCCACCCGAAAAAGTAGCTATAAAATACCCCCAAAGAGTACCTCAAAAAAGTACCCCAAAAGGTCCCTAAAAAAGTATCTCAAAAATTTCCACAAAAAGGCCCCAAAAAGGTTCCCAAAAATACCCAGAATTGCCCAAACCCCCAAAAAGTACCTCAAAAAAATACCCTAAAAGTCCTTAAAAATTACCCCCAAAAATGTCCCCCAAAGTGCCCCAAAAGGGCCTCAAAAAGGTCCCCAAACAGGACTCCCAAGAAATGTCCTATACAGTAGCAAGACGACGTGCAATGAGCAAGCAGGGTGGGAGAGAAGAGGAAGTGAAGATGACAAAAATCAGGACAAAAGTTAGTATTTATGTAGTGATAAATAACAGAAATGCACGCATGGTGGACGTTCATGGATGTGTTTTACTAAGTACAAGCCAGAAGACGATGTGACCAACAAATTACTTTCTTTTGTTTATTTCGTTTTTGGGGGGAGGGGGCGTGTGGGAGTTCTGCCTATTGGTGCCAAGAAGATATTTTAGTGATCGAAGTGAGTCACAATTTATGCAGCACAATTTATTTGAATAAAAAAATAATCTACAAAAGGGACCTGCAAATTAGTTAGCAAAAATAACATTAAAAGAACAAAGTTGGTTTGATTGATATGTCACACTTCATACTTCATTGAAAGAAAGTCATTGTTTAATTCTTTCATTGTTGTTACATGGCCACTAGCTTTGGTACTTTACCAAAAACCAGAGCTGATGGCGAGGACTTACGCGGTGAAACAGCTTGAAAATTGTTGAAAATGGGCAGCCTTTGTGCCATAACTAGGAATAGTTATATATCAATCAAGTGCATAAACTGTATCAATGACATAAAAGTGCTTGAAGATCGTTGATTTTAGCTGACTACTATATCTAGACACACGCTAGCCGCCAAGTAACAGTAGATCGTCCAATTGTAGACATCCGATTGTTAAAAAATGATTGTTGATGAAAAAAAGGCGGCCGCACTAGCAGACTGTGTCTTTTCACTGAAACCAACTTATACCTGATTTCAGCATCTGGTGTAAATTCCCCATGTAGTAGAAATCTTTGCAAATCGTTTGAATCAGGTGTCTTGGGTCCAGTAACGAAGAAAACGTCAACATGAAAATGTGGGAACGTGTCCTTCGTGGAGAAAAAGTGTCCTCAATAACGTTGAATTTGTGTTACTGAAGACTAGTAACTAGTCCGCAGGCTCCCATGTTAATTCTCATAGGGTATAACGACACGTCTACAGCTGGTTAGGGAAAGTTGCCAGATCTAAATTTCGGCAGACAGGTAAAGCATCACATGGGGAAGTGCCTTTCTCTAAAATGGGGGTTGCAGCTAGAAGCACGTGGCCCTAAAGTGGCTCGTAAGTGCCAAATTATTGTTGTAACCATTGTTTGTATTGTCAGCCAACACTAGATTATAACATGCTTAAGTGTTACACGCTTGTCGTTTCAGTACCTAGTTGTCAGAATTCATTGTTGTTGCAAATAGGGCCTCATTAAAATGCAGAATGGTTCACTAAGAGAAGGAGTATCTTTTATTGCAAAGGTTTGGTCGGTTTTTTGTTACGGTACACGAATCCAAACTAAATTATCTGCCCCACGACAATAAAAGGGACAATTTGTGTTCGTGAACATCATGGCAACTAATTGATTGAATGATTAATGAGTGAGGAGGGATGCGCTGATTGAGTGAACAAAGCGAGCGAAAATCAGCATCAAACCGTTTCAATTTCGCTGACGTCAGGGCTAATTGGGCAATGGCAAAGGTGAAAATTATAAATGAGAAAATTTATAGGCATAAAATTTCTCCAGACAAAAAAGGTACAGATGACGATTAGACCGTCTGATCTTTTCGTCATTCACAGTCCTCTGAAATTTGTGATATCCACCACATTATTTATGCAATACGCCATTGATAAACATCAGTCGTCACTAATCTGGATATGCTAACCTGATGTATTTGAGTGAACAATTCCAGCTTCATGCCTTAATTAACCGTGTGAGTGAACGAAACGAACCAACATCAGCGTTTGGTAGCCAATACGCTCAATAAATCTGAGAGGCAACATCTCCTGGATTCAACCGCCATAAATTACAATTTTAATGGTCATACAAATACTCCCCCTGGGAAAAATAGTACCCCAGTTACAGCTGATAAGGGTGTCACGTTCAACAGTGATACTAGCCTACCAGCTTTATCTTCTGTGAACACGAGTATTGAGAGTATGTGCTGTTCCGACTTCACTGACGAACAGAGTCCAGCTTCTTGTAAACTACCGCACAGCACACCCTTGTTAAACTGCCTACACACAAATGGAAAGCCTAACTCCACTTCCCTGTCGGACATCGAAAATGCGGTTGTGGGACTACAAAACGATCAAGACCACCTACGTCGTCTGGTAAATATCAATAGTCTTGAACACGACTTCGACATTGCCAATCTAAGCCACAACCTAGATAAACTCAACCATACTTTAAATGACTCCTTGGCTTTAAACAATGCGGCTGATGATATGATATGTTTATTGAGCAGAATGCAAAAAAAAATTGCGGCCTCCAAGCCATTCGCTCAGCCTATGCTACTTAAAAAAACTAACTTAAACTAACTTAAACCTAAACAAACAAGCCAGAAGATGCCTAAACAACAAAAAGACAGCAGTCCGACCACACCTGGACCCCACATACACACACTCTAGTCCAAAACTCAATCCGTGGGAGCGCAGAGAAGGACGAGGAGCAAGGGGAAAGACAGAGCAGAAGGAGCGAAATACACAACAAGGGCCAAGGGGCATGTTCACAGGACGAACCGTTGCGTGACCCGGCAGAAACCAAGGACCCGACCCAGGGACCCACAGCCAGGCACAGAATGAGGTGGAACCCCCAGGACCCCAAGTAGTTGATTCCCTCCCCTATAAACAAAACGACGTTGTGTGGCCCAAAGAGGGCACTCCAAGAGAAAGTGCTGAACCGTTTCAGCACCACCACCGCACGCACAATCCGGCGACCGCACCCAACCAAGGCGTGCAAGATGTGCGCGAAGCTGCACATGACCCGTACGCAGCCGCGAAACCAGGCCCGCATCTCTGCGGGAAAGACTGTTCAGGAGCCGTGGGCAGGCTGTAGAAGGGTGGAGGGCATACAGCTGTCGCCCCGTCGCACAAACGGCCCAGGCCGCAGCCCACTCTTTCTGAAAGACCCTACTCACAGCCGGATGCAGGTCACGAGGACCCAGAGCGAAGCGAACCATGCTACACCCCCCACTTGAACCCCGACGGGCCAAGCTATCTGCTAGCTCGTTTCCAAAAACGCCAGAATGGCCCTTGACCCAACCGACAGACACCCGAAGACCCCGGAGATTCAGGGCAAACAGCTTCCACCCGATTTCCAACGCAAGCGGGTGGGAGCACTGCAGTGACCGAAAGCAACCCCGAAGGAACCCCATCCCCGCTAGGGAGTCAGTCAGAACGCAAAAATGTGGGAACTGCTGGTCAGCACCCACATCAAGGGCCACAGATACAGCAACAAGTTCGCCCACAAAGGCTGACGGAAGAGCGTCCAACGTGTAACCATATTCTAGGTGCAGACCTGGGATGCAAACCCCCACCCCACCCCTACCCTCTTCCTGCATAAAGGAAGCATCACAATAAACCACCGTACATTCAGCTGATGGGTGCACCGGAAGAGAAGGGTCCAAAAGAGCTGCAGCGGCTGCACCACACCACACCCATGGAGCTGGTGGATGAACAACCTGTGGCATCGAGAAGGCGCCCAACCCTCCCCGATAGAGCAAGGCAGCCCCCAAGCCTGGGGCGCCCAATAATTCCCGAGCCCCCTGAGGCAGCAGCATGTAATCCTGCAGGATACTGGCTAGAGGGTCAGTGTGACCCCTAGCGATAGCCCGCAGACAGAGCCTGACTAACAGCTCCTGGGCCCGATACTGAAGCGGTGCCTCACCGGCCTCAATGTGCAGAGCCGAAACTGGTGTGGATGGCAAACACCCTGTGACAACCCGAAGGCAATCATTTAGGGCCACCTGTAGTCCCCCAATGGCCTGAGGGGAGCTGATTAGAAACGGAGCATGATAGTCGACACAGGAACGGAGGTAAACCCGGTAGAAAGTAACCGCCGTACCACGTTTCGCAACCGATCTGTTCCCAACCAGAGACTTCAGTATACCTAGACGGGCTGCAACGTTCCTTTTGACTGCAGCTACATCGTGCGTCCAATTGAGCTGCGGGTCAAGCCAGAACCCAAGATAACGAACTTTAAGAGAAGACTTCACAAGGGTGCCATCTACCCTTAGTGATGCCTCGCATCCCTGGCCCCGCCGAAAGACCATGAGCTCAGTTTTTGCACTAGATAGCTGCAGTCCCCTGACAGCCAAAGCCCTAGACCCCTCACTAATAGCAGTTTCCAGAGCCGCAAGAATCACCGGCAAGTCCTTCCCCGTCAGCCAGACTGCCACGTCGTCAGCGTAAGCAACCACGTTGACCGTACGACCCAATTCCACAAGGACAGAGTTGACAGCGATCGCGAACAGTACCGGGCTGAGACAGCTGCCCTGCGGCAGCCCCCGATCGGTGTTCCTCACCCCCGACCAGACAGACCCAACCCTGGTGGCGAAGCTGCGCCGGCCCAAGAGACCCAGGATGGCAGCTTTCACCTTGCAGCTGACACCCAAATTGCTGAGCTCGTGGCCAACCCACGACACATCCACCATGTCGTAAGCTGCTCTAATGTCTAGAAACACAGCCACTGCATAGCAATCGTTCATCCAGGCCTCCCGGATTCCGGACTCCAGATACAACATAGCATCCTGAGCACCACGGTGCTTCCGGAAGCCGAACTGGGCACCAAATACCCGCCCAGAGCGCTCAACTTGCCATACCAATCTATTCACCAGCATCCTCTCATAAACCTTGCGGGCGCAGGACAAGAGGGCAATTGGCCTGTAACTTGTTACAGCCGACCGCACTTTGCCTCTACCAAGTACAGGGGTCAGGATGGAAAACATCCATGACCGTGGCACAGGAGCACCGTCAAACAAGCCTTGGTAGAACTCCAGAAGCTCAGTACGACCACCGCCCTCAAGTCCCTGGAGATCCCCATAAGAAACACCGTCAATGCCCACAGCACTATCCGAACGACAGGATGCAAGTGCGGCAGTGAGCTCCAACATGACAAAAGGCTCGTCCGACCCATCCAAACCTACTGGGTCACCCCCAACACACACAGGAGGAGGGGGTCCTTTCGGGGAGTCAAACACAGCCGCAAAATTGGCGTTGAATGCCTCTGCCATGCGGGGGCCCCTCAGAACCTCACCTGCCTGGTCAAAAACCCAGGCAGTCACTGGTCGGGCATCCTGTGGGCGCACCATGGCCCAAACTCTTGAAATCGGCAAGCCCTCAGCCACACGCGCACAAAGCCTTGCCCCAAAGTGGGCCTTTTCCCTACGAAGGAGGAACCTAGTTTCCTGGGCAACACCGATGTACTCGAACCACCTTTGGTCACAGCGGGAACGCTGGAACCTCTGCCAAGCCCGACGCCTATCCCTGATGGCCAGGACGCAAGTGGGCGTCCACCATGCAGCATTCCGCCTGTTTCTTCCGATCCCCCAGTGAGCACCTCGGCTACCCCATCTTCCCTGATTTCTCTTAACCCACCTTGCCAGCCACGGTGCGAAGTTGCCTGAGTCGACAACCGGACGGACCAGACGAACATGTTCGTCAAGAAGCCTCCCTCCCCCACCTTTCCAAGACAAGGCCACAGGAAAGTGGTCACTCCCCCGCAGGTCCGTCGACACCTCAAACGCGAACTGTGCAGCCAGGCCACAGGATGATCAGCTACACAACAATGAGGGTAGTACTGATGAGGACGATGCATCTGACGGAGTAACAATGAAACATACGTATAATCCGTTAAACTCCGACTTGAAATGCTTGTTGGACACTTTCTTAAAAACGGTGGATGAGAATGTTAAGATGTGTTTGAAGGAACTCGAAAGAAAAATCGAAGATATGTTCACAAATCAAGTACTCATGATTGCAAATATATCCAAAAATATGGAACAGGCTCATATGACACGTGAAAACAATTCTTCTTCGATACAAACCTTGCAAATTCCCGAATACCTCCGGCCCAAATCTGGAAAAATTGCAACTGTAAGCTCGTGTATCTCTGTAAATCAAAACGGCAAACTTGAATTACTTTCTTCACATGTTGATCAAACTGTATCGATGCCAACCACCAACAAATCAGGATGTCCAAAAACGACAGACAACATTGCTTGGCCTTCTACAAGAAATCAGAGAACATGTATTAAATCCGACCACGTGCCCGAAAGACTTTCAGCAGGCATTACAACTCGAGCAGCTGGTGTGCGGGACCATGTCCGCCTTGGTGGAGGCACGAAAGTTCCTGGTAACGTTCATCGCTTGGTGCCACCTCCTATTCCACCATGCACAGATGGTTATGATGACTATGTCATCCCAGGTACATGCAAATCTGTTGGAAAAGTCTTATTAGTTGGTGACTCGCAGGTGAGAAATGTTGGGTTAAAAAACTATCTTACGAATCATGGGTCCAGGACTTGGTGTTTTCCTGGTGCTAAACTTGAACATGTGCGAAAACCGATATTGAATATTGTTAATTCCGAGAAAGATTTCTCTGGTTTGGTTCTATGTATTGGGACGAATAATGTCCATACAGACTCGCCTACTGAGTTGGCTAGTAAGCTAGCTTTGTTAATTGATGATATCCGTGAAATTAACCCAGGGGCCAGGATCAGTGTTGTTGGCCTTTTCCCGAACATGAGAAATTATAACCAAGCCATTAGAACAGGTCTCCAGCAACACCTAGTTGAATGTAATGGTAATATTCAGCTCATATGTAAGGAGAAGGGTTGTGGATTCATTTCTCTCTGGCATGCCATTGAAAACGATAGAAGAAACCTCCTTGCAACGGATGGCATACACCTAACTATAGTAACTAGGGCAGGTAAAGCGTTACTTGAAAAAGCTATTTTTGAATATTGGTCGAAAAACCCGATTTTTGACTGTTTTTTTTCCTTTATGGGAAACTAAATACATGTAATGGACATAAGGTATGTCGGGGATTTACATCTGGGTTAACATCTAGCCCAAAGATGACTCTAAGAAGAAAAAGAACACAAAAGAGAAGCTTAGCGTGCTGTTCTTTTAAGTGCAGTCTGTAAACTTCCTGATCTTCGATTATTACTTATTGAGGAAACTTTCGATATCATTGCCATTGTTGAGACTTGGTTTGATTCTTCCGTCTCGGATGCCATGCTAATACATGGTGTGCCTTATAAAATCCTTCGGAGGGACCGTATTGGTACTCGCGGAGGGGGAATTGCAGTTTTTCTACGTGCCCCACTTCAGGCTGTTAATATTAGGGTGGATGAGGACTGTGAAGCTTTAAATTTTAAATTGTTAAACCCTGGTATAAATATAACTATTGGCTATCTCCCTGATGGGAGAAATGCAATGCACATTGCCACGTTATGCTCCTTTCTTAAACATACAACTTGCACCACCAAACCTAATCTCATCACTGGAGATTTTAATATGTCTAAGGTTGACTGGATAAATGGCTGTGCCTCTGACCCTGTCCAGAGGTCTTTCCTTGATGTCATTTTGGATTTGGGCTTGTCACAATTGATAACTAAACCAACTAGGGGAAGAAATATCCTGGACCTTGTGTTTACGGACAATGACAGAGTTATCTATGATGCGGATGTAGCTCCACATTTTAGTACAAGTGATCACGATATTGTCACTTTTTCTATCTATTGCGAATCTGGGATTGGGCGTGAAACTCCGTCGAGACCTTACATTAAAACAAACTTTACCCTTCTTCAGGAGAAAATTGGGGAACTCGACTGGAATTTCATTTTAGAAAGTAAAAATAACATCGATGATAAATGGAGGTGTTTCCAAGCTGCAATAACTGATTTAGTTAACAAGTCCACTATTACCTACTATAAAAGCAAAAAAAAATGGTAATCACACCACTCTGGAGATTAGGAAATTAACTCTGAAAAAAAGGAAACTTTGGGCGCGATATAAAAGAACTGGTACTGAAAATGATAAAATTCTGTTTGATAGCTGTCGAAAGTCGCTTAAGGCATTGTGTAAATCTAGAGATATTAATACTGAATTAAAAGTTATCCGTGAGGGAACTATGAGCTCCTTATTTAGATATATAAAAACAAACACTAAGACCCCTAGCTCTATTCCTCCACTCCATTTTGAGGCCAAAATAATAACGGAAGAGTACGAGAAGGCAATCGCGTTTAATACTGTTTTTGGGAAAAGCTTTGTAATTGACAATAATTTTAATAAGGAAACGGACCCTGCCATGTACCAAATGCCTGGTATCTCATGTGCTGCAAATTTTCGTTCGATTGAATTTACTCCGTATTCTATTTTAACCAAACTTCTCAACCTTAAAAATAGCTCGGCAATATGCCCTGATGGCTTTTCCAGCTCTTTTTATAAAAAAACTAACAAGTGTCCTTTGTGAGCCACTTTATCTAATTCTTAAATCATCTGTTTCACAGGGTAAATTGCCTGAACAGTGGAAGATGGCAAGAGTGATCCTAATTTACAAGGCCGGAAATGCGGCTGATCCCTCCAACTATCGTCCTATTTCGTTGACTTGTGTCCCTTGTAGGATTTTAGAACGCATTATACGGGACATATTAATGAAACATTTAATCAAATTTGACCTTATTCCTAGTGACCAATTCTGGTTTCTGCCTAGCCGTTCGACTACCCTGCAACTATTAAATTGCCTAAACGACTGGACTAAATCAATAGAGAAGCATATTCCGGTGGATGTTATTTACATTGACTTTGCCAGGGCTTTCGACTCTGTGGTACACTCGAAATTACTCGTAAAACTAAAAATGATGGGTATCGATGGACCAGTTTTCTCCTGGTTAAGTGATTTCCTCAGTGACCGGATGCAGATGGTTGCAGTGGGGAAATCAAATTCCACCTCGCTCTCGGTAACCAGTGGTGTGCCGCAGGGATCAGTGCTGGGGCCGTTGCTATTCCTTATTTATATTTCCGATCTAGCTCCTAATTGTGGTAATGTTAAACTCCCTAAATTTGCAGACGATGTAAAACTCTATAACACCATAAACACACCTGTTGGCACAAACCAACTCCAACTTGCTGTTAATTTCCTGGTCGAATGGTCCACGAGATGGCAACTACCAATTAATGCACAAAAATGCAAGGTTCTACCTCTTGGCATTCAACGCAATGGTACTGACTTTAAAATTAATAATCAACAATTACTTAGTAAAAACGAAATAAAGGACCTTGGAGTCCATTTTACTTCCAACCTTAAATTTACCTCCCACTGTAACATTATTACAGCTAGGGCCAAAAGGATGAACCACCTTATTAGAAGGTGTTTCGTGTCTGGCAATGTAAATATATTTGTTAAGGCCTTTAAAATCTATGTACGTCCTATCGTCGAGTATGCCAGTCAGGTTTGGTCCCCCCATCTCATAAAGGATATTTTGATGGTGGAATCTGTTCAGCGCTCATTCACCAAGCGTTTGCCAGGAATGCGTGAGCTACCCTATAGTCAGCGTCTGCTGTGCCTTGGGTTGGAATCCCTTGAACTTAGACGGTTGCATGCGGACCTTTGTCTCACTTTTTCTATTCTGCGGGGGTTTGTTTTTCATGATTAGGACCAATAGTATTACCCGTGGACACCATCTGAAACTCACTGTTGGTGAAGTGCATAGGGATTGTACAAAATTTTTTTTTCTAATCGAGTGGTGATTCCATGGAATGGCCTGACATCCGAGTTGGTTGGGTCGGCGAGTCTTGACATTTTTAGGAGAGGCATCCGTAAGGTTGATCTTTCAAAATTTTTGTCGTGTTTTTAGCATTCTGATGAGCCCTGTTTATACTTAATATCAATGTTTTTTTCCGTTTTTTTTTTTTGTGTGTGTGTATTTATGTGTAAGTTTAGGAACGGTGTTAGTGGGTTGATCATCTCACCCCAACCGGTCTCCTTTTACCTTTTATGTGGTAATAAAAAATGTATGGTAGCCAATACGCTCAAAATTGCGATTGAACAAAAGCCTGTGAAACAAGCACAAACAATAAACCACAACCGTGTCAATTTGACTCAACTAACGGCAAATTGGGCATTGGCAAATGTCGAAATTATGAATGACAACATCAATAGACATAAAATACCTCCGGACAAAACAGGTAAAGATGATGATTAGACCGTGAAATTGTCTGTACATTTACAAGCCTAAGCAAGTTCTGACCGTGTCAATTTCACTGGCGTAACGGCAAATTGGGCCACAGCAATTGTGAAAATTATGAATGAGCAAATTTATAGTCATAAAATTCTCCAGACAGAAAAGGCAGAGAGGACGATAAAACTGTTTGATCATTCGTTCGTTCACAGTCCTATGAAAGTTGTGATATCCACCCAAAACCAAAACTGGTATAAGAGAAGTCGCCAAGTTTCAAAAAAGGGTCGGCGTTTCAAAGTAGTAATATCATCCAACCAGGGAAAGGCCGCCAAAGTTAATCTTGTTGGCCAAGTTCATTGCACCTAATAATAATTTGGGCGTTAAATGAAAACAATAGCAATGTTCTAGTTTTCATTTAACTTTCGAACTATTAGTAGGTGCGATTAATTTGGCTAACAGGATTAACTTTGGTGGCCTTTCCCTGGTTGAATGATAGCACTACTTTGAAAGGCCGACCCTTTTTTGAAACTTGGCGGCTTCTCTTATACCAGCTTTGATACTGACTACTGACTACTGTCTACTGACTACTAATTCCGCTCATATAAAATTAATTCGCAACTTATTGTGAAATTTGGCATTCAACACTCTTTTAACGCCAATACGTGCTTTTTATGGTTTGACGATTGGGGAGGCATTAACTAAAAAGATTGCAATCATTTGTGAGGCTATTTTTCCGCATGTTGGAAAAACGCCACCGGTGATGGAAATAAGCATTGCTCGTCATTAGTGTTAACGAATAACAATGCAAATGGACTGTCAGAAATAATCGGCAACACATCATTGTCGATAAAATGGACGCGCTACTTGTTTGTAGTAAGGCACATGGCTTCGGGCCACTAAGCTTTTAGTAAATCCGCAGCCCGCGCAACTTATTGTTGATGGATGAATGCAAATCAGCAGACGTTTTAATTTATATGATTGAAGTCCTCACTGCAGCCAAACTAAAAAAAAAATAATATCTTCGTTCGTATTCAATATTTTTCGACCAAACTTGACCAGATATTAGATAATTGGGCTAAAATAAGATGCAAAAAAAAAAACTACAAAAGTAGTGATATCTAAAACAAAACCTATAAGGGTGAAAGAACCCACCAAGTTTCAGCCAGTCAAAGTAGTGATTTCAGAGCCCAAATGGCTGCCACAAAGTTGCTACATTGGTTGCCAAGCTAATCCCACCGATTATTGCCTCACACGTTAAATCAAAATCTTGACCGTTGCTACTGATAGTAGCAATGGTCAGGTTTTTGATTTAACCTTTGATTTTTATACTCGGTAGGATAAGCTTGGCAACTTGGTGGCAGCCATTTGGGCTCTGATATCACTACTTTGATTGGCTGAAACTTGGTGGGGTCTTTCACCCTTGTGGGTTTTGTTTTAGATTTTAACAACATCATTGTTGGTGTATTGCTACAAGTGGCGAATGAGGTACACAAAGAGTCAAACGAAGAGAAATTAAAAAGTAGGCAAAGGTTATATTTGTTTATGAAATGAAATCTTACAATAAACGCATGTTACACTTTGATATTTGCTTGCTTGATAATTGACGGAGTGAGCGAGCGAAGCGAGAGAAGCGTAGTCTATAACGGACACCAAATTGCAAAATGTTGGTCCGTTGGTCCGTTGGTTGGTTGCACATTTTTAGTCTGGGTGGAGCCCAAACGAGAGATCGAATTGGAATGAAATATGGTACAACGCTTGATACCCCAAACAGTATTGCTGAGCCAAAATTTGACGTAAATCGAACAATTATTACGGGAGAAATAACAAATTTTCGAATTTATTTCTAACACTCACCATTGTAAATTTGGAATCGTGAATAGTTACGGAATTCCGACGACGCATACACCTTGCTGGTGGTACTCAAATGAACTTTAAAAAAACACGGAAAATTACATTTTCGTTTCTTCTTTCTAGCTGATAACCTTTTTCGACGTAATTCGATGAAACAATAACAATTGGCCCTTGCATTCAACCACTACAGGAAGAAACGCAAACATAAAAAACAAAAGGATTACGGCATGATACACCTAAGCATCATTTGAAAAAACGAATGCTTGGAGGGATTACCTTCAGCATGGCAACGAAACTGGTCTTTACACTAGCAATGGGAATCCCGAATATGAAACCGAAATCGCCGTATCACGGCTAAGCTATACATATAAAATGGACAATACATCGGACGACGTATTTAAACACTGCACGAAACAACATATGTGCATATGTGTGGACTCGAAACCGTGGTGCATTAATGAATAGGCTTAATCTCAAACGCAGCTGCTACTTACGAAATAAAAATGACGACTAAATATTAGGCCTAAAAGCACAAATTAGGCCTAAAGGCTAAAGTAGGCCTAAGAGCTAACAATTTTTGACCTACAATATTGTGATCGTTACTGATGGATTATAATGTGGTTTAAGATCGCTGTCGCCGTGCGTGATAGAGGTGTGCGCATCAATATTTTCGTTGGTGGCGTAGTCAAGACTAGTGTTAGACCAGCGGCAGCATTGCCAACCTGCTGAATTTTTTAATTATTGTTAAAAACTATCGCTCAGATGATTGTTTGGCTTATAGTTTAATGCTTTATTATTAACATTTTGTAATCTAGGGAAGGCACTTTGCGCGGCAGTAATTATTGTTGTAAACAATGTCACAATTATTAGTGGCGGTAGCCCAACCAGCCATGACAAACGTGACGTTTTATTTTTATCGGCGGCGATGGCTCACATCTTTAGTGTCGGAACACAAGACTGCAAGCCAAAGGCTCGAGTCAGTTTAATACAGAAGCAAACCTATTTACTTTGGTTTTTGGACTTATATGACAGACTGCCTTAGCGGGGAATCGAACCCACGACCTTTGGAACACACCTCTGTTTCTGGTTCCAAAGATCGTGGGTTCGATTCCGTGCTCAGGCAGTCTGACATATAAATCCAAAAGGCAACGTAAACAGGTTTGCATCTGTATTAATTTAGTGTCAGATGTGGAAAGAAGCCAAACAGACACTAAATGATGGAGCAAACGAAAGCCTATTAATATAATATTAATAAATTACAAATAAGAGGCTTTGGCCTATTTGAAAATAAAGCTAAAATAGGAGAAAGGACTGTAAATAACAGTACGTCACATAAAAAGGCAAATAGCCCAAACTTAGCTGAGTGAGCATTACTCATAGATTTTTAAGGAGCATTAACAAATATGGTTCAGTTATTAAAATAAACACTAAACATAAATTTGAAATAAAGGTCTGTTCGCTCCGCCTACAATAGGCCCAAAGCCTGTTCCTAGTGTTAATTTTTTAGGGAAGATTGGGTTGCTGTTGGATATTGATAATTTATCTTTGAGCCTAATGTAAATAGAAATGGGTACTTCTCTCTACTTATCATGTGTACACTATTCTTAAATTTAAACTTTCACCATACATTTTTCCTGCTGTCAGACAACTCGTAAATTGTCCGAAAATTGAAAATTATCAATATATCCAACTCCAAGCGGAACATACGTGGGCGTCCAACAAAAACGAAAAATAAAAAGATTAGTCCGCTAAAAATTAATTAAGCAATTCTCGGGAGTGGTGCTAAAAAAAATGACACGACGGCGGCGTTTTTATTTTACGTTTTATTCGTGATTTTTCAGTGCCGGCGATGGATTTTATTTTTTGTCGGAGCGAGCGAGCGAAGCGTATCGGACACCAAATTGCAAAATGTTGGTCTGTTGGTCCGCTGGTCCGTTGGTCCGTTGGTTGCACTTTGTTAGTCTGGGTGGAGCCCAAACGAAAGGTCGGATTGAAATGAAATTTCGCACAACGCTTTATACCCCCAAAAGTATTGCTGAGCTAAAATTTAACGTAAATCGAACAATTATTACAGTAGAAATTTTAAAATTTTCGAATTTATATCTAACACTCACCATTGTAAATTTGGAGTCGTGAATAGTTAAGGAATTCCGACGAAGCATACACCATGCTAATGGTAGTCAAGTGAACTTTAAAAAACACGGCAAATTAAATTTTGGTTGCTTCTTTCTAGCTAATAATCTTTTTCGACGTAACTCAACGAAATAATAACATTTGATGCTTGAATTTAACCACTACAGTAACAAACGCAACCATAAAAACAAAAGGATTCCATTAACGACACACGTTAGTTTCATTTGAAAAAAGAATGCTTTGGAGATTATTCAATTCAACATGGCAACGAAAGTGGCGTCTACACTAGCATTGGGAATCCCGACTATGAAACCTGAAATCGCGTATCAAGGCCAAGCGGTATTATAAAACGTTATTGACATCAGACGAAACACGAAAGCACGAAACACGAAACAATAATTTGCCCGGTTCTCTCAATTCCTGGTTGCCACGGTAACGTGGACTCGAAACCAAAACTGTGTTGCATCGCATGAAGGAATAGGCTTAATCTCGAACCACTGTTGTAATCTGCTACTAACGAAAGTAAATCGGAGATAAATATTAAGCCTAAACGCTAAAAATTAGGCCTAAAACCTAAATTAGATCTAAAATCTAACACATTTTAAATCTAAATTGTGATGGTTATTTCTTTCAGATTATATAATAGAGATTGTTGTTGCAGTCATAGAGTTAGGAAATAATATATTACCTTGCCTTGCGAGATAGAGGTGTGCCAGCTTAACATTTTCGTTGGTGGCGGTGCCAAATCTTATACCAAAGCACTATTGTGAACCTTTTTGAATCTTCTGACTATTGTTAAAAAACTATCGTACTGATGATTGTTTGGCTTGCAGTTAAACGCCTTATTACGTGCTGTTTTATTTTTACTCGCGGGATGGCCCACGTCTTCAGTGTTGGATGCGAAAAGAGGCTACAAATAACTAAAACACTAAATGCTGGAGCAAACGAAAGCTTGTTAACGTAAATTTGACACCTAACATAGGCCTACATTAAAAAAAAGGCTAAAATAAGAAAAAGGCCAGCAAGAACAGCAGTACGTCACACCAAAAGGCAAACAGCCCAACAAAGCCCATCAAGTAATGTACCCAGATTTTTAAGAATTATTAACAAATGTGATATCGTCATTAAAATAAAAACTAAATATTAGTTTGAAATGAAGATTCGTTCGCTCCGCCTACAATAGGCCCAAAGCCTGTTTCCTAGTTTAACTGAGGAAATGTCTGTCAGCATCATAAGAGTTGCAAAAACTGCTCTCGAGTGATGCGAGATGATACCGAATGAGAGAGCGTAAGAATATTAATAAATGAATTTAAAAGATAAACTTCTAAATAATCTTCTAGGACACGATCAATCCTCTTCCCAATCATCTCATGGTCGCAAATATCAAGGCACTAAAGGTAAATTAGAACTTGAAGGTATAAAACACGATTAAAATAAATGGCAACACGCAGCTATCGAAGAAATATATAGGCAGGTAGAATAGGTTATACCCAAACATAAATAAAGCTACATACTGAACTGAACACAGTATTAAAGTTAACTAGAGGAGGCCCGTGTTACGCGCGGCTGGTGTTCGATTCACCATTTGCAACATCGATACAGTTTGGTGGGTCATGTGTATGTCCATGTTTCATCGAATTAAGTTTCTTCAATCAAATATTTCTGCACAGTGGCTTGCAAATGTTGATTTTCGTATCAGCATATTCTCCTTCAGTCACTACTCTTTGGGTTGGCATAAATATACGTATTGAAGATTGAGTCGTTTTCAAAAGAAACAAACTGGATGATTGTTTCCTCACTGGAATGTAATTTCTTTCAGTGTTTTTGTGCATACTGGCTAAAAAACATTGATTTATCAACTGATTCGTCACTCAATCAGCGTGTTCCGGGAGAGGTGGAACGTAAATTGTGTTTTCAGTATTTACTGAGTTTCACTAATCACATTTTTTTACTAATTACAGTTTCACTTATAACAATACATTTTTGTGCACACTTCACATTGACCTGCTCCTGTTAATCTATGTCATAAGAAGCCATAACACGGGGTTAAAGGGATGTTTCGCATCATGTGGCATGAGCTTGATGTTAATGCCACTATATCAAAGCGCGGTAAAAGGGAATACATACAGTATGTCCCAGAAGTCCCGTTCACCCAAAATAATTGGATATATACTGGATCTGACTTGGTAATAACAACGTACTCGTATAGGAAATCACCTATGGCAAATCCAATGATGGTTTCCAAACTGACCTTGGAGGTCGTTTTCAAGGTCATCCAAAATATATCTTCTAAACTATTGAAGATACGGGCATAAAGTAAATTAGAAAGTTGTTTGGGATGATACCACAAGTTCAACAAAGGAAACAGAAATGAAATCGCGCCACTAACACGGAAGATATGGACAATACAACTTGGACACTGCAGTGGAGCCAATCAAGGGGCAGCGATAAGCAATCACTTGTTGCATCATCATGTGGTTGTGTACTGAAGCACAAACGATCGACAAGTAGAGGAAATCCTGTGCCTGGTTTGTGTAATTGTATGAAAGCAGAGGTGAAAGCTCGGGAGGAGGGGGGGGGTGCCATACCGTGGGCACGTGCTCTCCCCCCTCCCCACCCTATGAAGTTTGGTGCCCTCAAAGAGAAGGTTTGGGAACAATCTAAATAGCTTTCTTTTAATGGATCAAAGAAACCGCTCATGCAAATTTTAAAAAATAATGAGAAAGCTTTGCAAACTTTGGGTACTGCGCCCCTCTGCTTCGAGCGGCTATCAGTAAGGAGCACCACTAAGTGCAGATCCACAATAAATCAACCCCTATGGCTAAAAAGTGGGATTTTGTGATATTTTATGTTAATTTGGTTTATCTATTTGAATTTGTTCTGCATTATCGTATTTGTGTTATTACCTTAACATAATTACGGAAACTTGTATTCATTAGTGAAGAATGTACAGTCAGGGGCATTTCCAATGTTACATTCGCTGCCCGATGCTTCCCTGCTTGGCCAAGCTTCCCTTCTCGGCAGTTGTTCGATGTCAACGAAGTAGGAGGGGAGAACTGCATTGCAGAGTGTTGGCATATTATTTACGTTTGTTGTTCCCCGGGCCCAGCGCAAAGTTTTAAACTGAGGTTTCTTTGCTCAGGCCCATAAACTCATTATTGGGGTGCCCTGAAAATACCTTTATAATGGGAAGAATTTTTTTATACTAGTGATAATATGGGGGCTTTCTTTTTTTTAACCATCACTGAATAGGATCGAGACCCCCTGCCAGGTGGGGCCCGGGTTAATTTTCCCCCTTTGCTTCCCTCCCCCGTCTTACAACTAGTGGTGTAGAGATAAACAAAATAATGTTGGAGGTATGGTTACTGGTTAGCAAACGAAGGGTCAGAGGGCAAACAGTGAGTGCTCAAACAACAATCCTTACGATATTTTTAGATTGTGAACTCTTTCATAAAGTGTCGAGCATGAAGGTGATGGATTATAATCTCCTACCCCGCCTGCCCACGTTTGCCTTGTACGAATTTAAGTTGAAAAGTAAGCTGATAGGGGTTTCTTACAGGTGCTCTTTATTTCCATTTTAATGATTGTTGGTTTTCCTGAGTACCAGTTTTGCTACAGCCACTCAAACCTATATCTGTAGGTCCGATTTCTGTGTGGTCCCTTTGCCCCCCGCCCCCCATTACTCCCAGTCGTCCAGTGGTAAACCAAATTAGTGTTGGGCTTGGGCTAAGGTTAGCAAATGAAACGTTAGAAGAGGATGTCACAGCTACCAACAATAATCTCTAAAATATTTTAGATTTTTAACTTCTACATAGTGCATTGATCATGAAGCCGACGGATGTTATCTCCCATTCTGCTAGTCAAAAAGTAATAAGATTACAGGGTGCTTATTCAGTTTTACTGACCGTTGCTTTCCCTGAATAACAGTTTTGCTACATGAAATCCAATTTATTTCCAATGAGAACCAATGGAAAACTGTGAGTAGTTATAATAGTAGATGCTGCAGCGATCCTGAAAACATAAATACATAAGCAAAAACCGCATGAGCCTGCTTCTGTCAACGGTGGCGAGGCACCGGGGGGGGGGGAGAGGGAAAATACACGATTACTTGATACATGTGCACAGCCAGCCACCAGAGCTGTAGTAAGCAGTAGTTTCATCCAGCAGGCACGGACAATAGCAGCACTCGGGGACTAATTCTCGAAAAGCTGTAGTGACGCCCGAAGAAACTGGCTGGCAGGGAGAGAGGGGCAAGGTCTGGCACCATTTCGACTTGGTTGGGCCATTGTATTAGTAGTTATACTGAGTAACCCAGAAGCAACACGATTGCCGTAGACAACCCTCCGTCCAACACTATGCCTAACTATCAACTCTATTTTAATCAGCTGGGTATTAAAGTTTAATATTCGATCCTGTCAAATTTCCATTTTTTTAATATAAACAACTGTATTAATACAAATAACTTGGATTTGTATTTTTTACTTGTATATTTTGAGTAACGGTAAGCTGGGTGAGCACGGAACAATGTTACGAGGCAGTGCCCACCCTTGACTCATGCCCCTCCGCCCAGTAGCCTCGCCACCGAGGACAGGAGCAGGCTCATGCGGATTTTTCCTATTTATTTATTTATGTTTTCAGAATCGCCGCAGTATCGACTATTATACGAACTACTCACAGTTCTCCATTTGTTCTCATTGGAAATAGATTTGACTTCATGTAGCAAAACTGTTACTCAGCGATAGCAACGGTCAGTAAAATTGAACTAAGGACCCTGTAAGCTTATTACTTTTTGACTAGCGGAATGGGAGATAACATCCGTCACCTTCATGTTCAACGCACTATGTAGAAGTTAAAAATCTGAAAATATTTTAGGGATTATTGTTTGGTAGCTGTGCCACCCTCTTCAAACTTTTCGTTTGCTAACCATAGCCCAAGCCCAACACTAATTTGCTTTACCCCTGCACGACTGGGACTAATGGGGGAGGGGAGCAAAAGGGGCACGTAAAAATCGGACCTACGGGAATAGGTTTGATTGCATGTTGCAAAACTGTTACTCAGGAAAACTAACAATCAGTAAAATGAAACCAAAGAGTACCTGTAAGAAACCCCTGTAAGCTTACTTTCCAACTTAAATTCGTATAAGGCAAACGTGGGCAGGCAGGATAGGATATAAAATTCATCACCTTCATGCTCAACACTTTATCAAGGAGTTGAAAATCTGAAAATTTCTTACGGATTGTTTTTTGGAATTTACTGGTCCCCCTCTGACCTTTCGTTTGCTAACCATACCTCGAAAATTATTTCACTCTACACCACTAACTGTAAGGCGTGGGGGGGGCCCCCCCCGGCCCCAAAGGGGAAAAATTGACCCGGGCCCCACCTGGCAGGGGGTCTCGCTCCTACTCAGTGATTGTTTAAAAAATGGAAAGCCTCCGTATTATCAATAGTATAAAAAAAATTCTGTAGATTATAAAGGTCTTTTCAGGGCACCCCAATAATGAGTTTATGGGTCTGGGCAAAGACACCTCAGTTTAAAACTTTGCGCTGGGCCCAGGGAATAACAAACATAAATAATATGCCAACATTCTGCACTGCAGCTCTCCCCTCCTACTTCGTTGACATCGAACAACCTGTCCAGCAGGAAAGCTTGGCCAAGCAGGGAAGCATCGGGCAGCGAATGTAACATTGGAAATGCCTCTGACTGTACGTGTATTTTCCTGCCTATGGATTGGTGTTCTGGTTATGGTGCACCTTCTAGACATCCATTTTCAGTGAGCCTGCGTTTTCAGTTTCAGTTCGTTCCATGCTTGCTGCATGAATTGTTTTCTGCATAATCTTTGCTTCAAAACACCTTTAAAACGTATTTAAGGCTATGAAATACTGTATTTGACCACTTTCTAGGCTTATCGCTGCCCCTTGGTAGGCTCCCCTGTACGATCAAATTTGTTTTTCCCATATTTTCCGTGTTTACGGCGCGATTTCAATTCTGTTTTCTTTGTTGGCCTTGTGTTATAATCCCAAACAACTTTCTAATTTACTTTATGCCCGTATCTTGAATAGTTTAGGAGATATATTTTGGATGACCTTGAAGACGACCTTCAAGGTCAGCTTGGGAACCATCATCGGATTCGCCATAAGTGATTTCCTACATGAGTACGTTGTTATTACCAACTCGAATCCACAATAGTATAGCCCTTTATTTTGGGTGGATGGGACTTCTGGGGCATACTGTATAAGACACGTTGATCCTTCTTGCCGAATCAGTCATTAGTGTTTTTTGTTTTTTTTTATTTATAGAGGTCCTCACTCCAGAACTGATCTCCATGCACAGACATTTAAATATTTCCAGGGGATATAAATGAATACACTTTTGTAAAACGAAGTCCATACCTTTCGCCCACTGACTTTGTCAATTTTTTTTCTAGGGGAAGCACAAAGTAAATCGTCGACAATACCGCATTAGTGTTTTGTTTTCATTTACAGAGGTCTTACTGATTGTTGGTAACCACTAAGCAAGGTATAAGATAAGCATCGTGCACTACACGTTTAAAGTGTTAAAGTGATGTTAAAGTGATTGTTAAATTCTTAAACCTCTCATCATCCCTCTCATCATCGTATGGCAGAAAGCGTTCGCGCTCCATAAAAACAAACAACAACAAAATTCTAAAAATTAACATTATTGCTTAAAAATTTCACTCTTCTTGACTTATGTAGATGTAGGTCAATGGCCACACAAGGAAGGTGAATGTACAATAAGTAGGCTACGTAGTCCTGACTTAAAAAACAGAATCAATAATTGAAGTAATATGAATCTTGATTAAAAGAAATGACTTAGGAGTAATAGACACACACACACACTCCTACAACCGTACTTGAATATTTCCATATTCACTCGAAGGAAAGTTTTTGCTAGCTGAAAAAGCCAAGCAGAAGTGAGGGTCCCGTTACTTTGGAACAAAGGGAAGGACTGACCAGGTAGAACCTCGTAAATGATACCAATGATATAGTTATGCAATGCCAAGAAGTGAATAATGCTCAGAATGATGTTAAACTCGGTGGTTTAATGTTCAGCACGATGCGGTGAAATCGTCAGGAGCAGTTTAGGATGCATCTAGCAGCGATGCCTATAGCTGAAAAGCTGTTGCTGGTTTGGGCTCCAGCATCCATGACTGTAGCCAGTGGTGAAATAGGTCCTTTTACACCCTAAAGTACCTTTAATGCCATAAAGTTTGTCCCACCTACGGATATCACATGGAATAATAATACACAAAGCCGTACAGAGCCATGCTATTCTTCAACGAACCGTTAGAGATGGCAAACAACAAGAGGCTGGCAAGTATTAGTGTAGCACGATGTAGTGTCGTTACATGTGGCAATATAACTAGTTAGCATTATTTGTAGCTTTCCTCAATGTTAACCCTAACCCAGCACTAATCTCTAGTAGTGATTAGCCTGTGTCCATATTACCATACACTCATATTTATAATGTTATCTACTGATTGCCATACATGTGACCACTGCTTGGTCACTTGACCAATGTAATTGTTATATAAGCACTGACAACAGATTAAACACGTCTGTTCCTGTGCTTGCATTAAGTGCGTCTTAGCATCGTTACTCTGCTGGGAGAACCTACGCAATTGTCCACCATCAGGACATAACAGAATGGCGACGAGCCATCCCAGTATAGTTTTTAACATTTGTGTAAATTATTTCCCCCACCAAACCTTATTCAGTGCTCCGAATTTGGTAAGTTGTCAAATTCTCTATTTAGGCTAAATAGGTTAGTGCCCGGAATGGGAATTAAATTAAATCTTAAAAAATGTGTTGCTTGTGCGTGGAACTTTGAGTGGTTCGAATTTATTATAGTTATAATTCATTCCTTATTGCTAGAACAGGGAGAGATATTGCTTTGCTAACATTCAATTTGTACAAAGTTTGTGTCCATATGCGACGCATTAGAGGTTTTTACCTATCGTTCTGTAAGTAGGACTAAACCGATAAAAATGCAAATAAATTGGGTCTTTGCAAAGTAAGGAGCCTTACCTCTACTCTGGCTGGCAATTAAGGTATATAAACAATTTATTTACCTTTAAGTTTAGTGAAACTTGTTCGGCTTGCAAGCTGCCTAAGCCGGTGGTGTTCTTTTTTTTTTGTTGTTGCTTGAGAAGTAAACAGAAAATTGTGTTTAAATCCTAATTATGAAACATTTTGGGCAAGCAAATTGTAAAATTAGGTGGGCTATTAAAATTGAAATTAGGCTTAGTTGTTAGGCAAATCAATTATGGTCTTGAGTGGCTTTAGTAAATAAAATTTGCTAAATTGTAGTAATTAAGTATATCTTATTACTTGTTGACATATGTATGTCAGTTGCAGGTGAAATTAATGTACCACCTGAAGTGGCCGTCAATTCAGACGTTACTTTAGCAAATACTGTAATTGACGTTGCAGTTGATAATTTATTTATTAATCCTAATTTTAGCCTAAGTGCTAGTGATACAGACACAGACGATATGGCTATACCGTCTGGCCTGTTTGTTGAGTTTGACCATGAATGTGACACATGGGATGAATATTCAACTCGAATAAATTATTTCTGTAGAGCAGAGAAAGTTGCTGATGCTGATAAATTGGATATTTTAATGGCATCAGTAGGGAGGGAAATGTTTGATAAACTATTAAATATTATTTCCCCTAAGGTTCCAACCGACTTTACTTATGACGAATTACTTAAAGCTACTCGTAATGATTTGGAACCATTTCCTTCGGTAGTGTAAGAAAGGATGAAATTCTTCAGAAGAGCTCAAAAGTCAGATTGATCCATTATTCAATATGTTTTAGCTCTTAAATTATTGACTAAACATTGCGATTTTGACAAAATCAAGAAAATTAATAGTGAAATTATTAGAGACTGATTCACAGGTGGGATTTTATCAGAGAAAATCCAAATGAAGCTTATGAAGAAAACGATAATTTAACAGCTACATTTTCACTTGCTCTGTCCCTGTAATCAGCAGAGGCAGACCAGGTTGAAATTCGCTCGACCATCAAGTCTGTTAATTATGTCACCAAACGAAACAAAACTCCCAAGTTTCGACCAAAACCAGGGTCTGATATCACTTGTTTTTGTTGCGGACGTGCCGGCCATGTAAAGTAAAGATGTAAATACAAAAATTACATCTGTGGCCACTGTCATACTCAAGGACACCTTAAGGTAGTCTGTAGAAAAAGCCCTAGTCAAAAATCATCAAAAGTAAACTCAAAATCAACTCAGAGTTTTACTCCCAAAAGAAAGACTAAAGATAAGTACAGTTACCGTAAAAAGGTTAATATGCTAAGCAAAAACGAATTTAGTGATTCAGAAACTGAAGGTAGTGTCATTAACAACAAACTTGATGAGTCCAGCAGTGAGTCAAAGTCCGGCGAGGACTATTGCTTACAAAATAACACCATCGGAGTGAGCAGCATGACCGAACAAAGTTCAGACTTAGTTCAAACTAATAAAGTAGTTATTAACCGCATGAAAATAGCTAATTGGTACATTCCAGTCACTCTGAACAGAATTGAGTTGCAAATGGAACAAGATTCTGGTGCAGAAGGAACAGTCATTTCCATGGACTGGTACAACAAGTACTTTTCTAATGTGCCATTACAATATAGCCATACTCAATAAACTCGTACACCCAAAGGGAGGAGAAAGCCATGTTCCTAATTGATTTAGAAGTAACTGTTAATGGCCAAACCGAGCATTTAGATAATATGGTATCAAAACATTACAAGTCAAATTTATTTGGCAAAGATTGGAATTCTGTTTTTCGAGTCAGAAAATATGCCTTTTTTGATCCTCAAACTAAAGTTAAACAGCTTTAAAAAGTTAAAAGTAAACCCTTCTGTGGTTAATACAAAGGAGATTGAAGAGGGTTTTCCAAAGCTTTTTGGCCCCGACTTTGGAAAATTTAAGAATTACAAGGCTAAAATACAGTTGAAGGCTTATGCGAAACCGGTATATCGCCGAGTTCCCCCGTCCCCCTTGCATTAAAAGAGCGAGTTAACCAGGAAATCCTGCACCTTGGTGGCCTGGGTATTCTGGAGGCTGTGGAAACTTCAGCATGGGCGACTCTTCTGGTCATAGTTCATAAACCGAACGGTGACATACGTGTCATAGGGATTATAAAACCACCGTTAATCCTCAACTAGAGGTTGACCACTATCCAGTTCCCACAGCCGCTGAGTTTTTTAGCAAATTGTGAGGCAGTGATACCTTTAGTTTAAATAAATACGGATGCAAACCCATTTACAATGCCTTTTGGACTTAAATGTCACACTGCCTGAGCGGGGAATCGAACCCACGACCTTTGAAATCAAAGGCCGGAGTCCTAACCGCTCAGCCATACTGACATGGCCTAGTTATACCTTTACACCTTTAGTTTGATAGATTTGATGGATGCCTTCCTGCAGATTGAGCTGGATAAGGAGTCTCAAGCTGCTTTAACGATGAACAAGCCACTAGGACTTTACAGATGGCTTAGAGTGCCATTAGGCCTAGCCTTAAGTCCAGGAATATTCCAGCACGTTATGACACAAGTCACTAAAAAATTCCTAAGTACATGCTGTTTTACAACGACAGGTTGGTAAGTGGCAAGGGACAATCCTATGACGAGTCATTAAACCAACTTTTGACTGCACTTCAAAATGCAGGTACTAAACTTCGTATTGACAAATGTAAGCTATCACGGCCTGAACTAAAGTATCTTGGTCACATGAGTAATGCTGAAGGTCTTCACACATCCTGCCAGAAGTTACTTGAAGCCATTACAAATGCCCCAAACCCTACAAACATTCAGAGTTGCAAAGTTTTCTTGGTTTCGTAAATCACTATTCAAAGTATCTCCCAAACTTGGCACATATTCTAGCCTAGTGACCAGGCTGTTGAGCCCTAAAGTAAAATGGATCTGGGGGAAGGATTGTGACACGGCAGTTGAAACTGTAAAATAACTTTTTGTTAAGTCTAAGAATTTAGTCCATTACGATCCCAAAAAGAAGCTTAAACTGGTTTGTGATGCAAGTCTCTATGGGGTGGGCTGTAGTTTGATGCATGTAATGCCTAATGGTGAAAGTCGACCAATAGCTTTTGCCTCTAGAAAGTGAACAAAAGCAGAACAAGGATATAGCCATTTTGATCGTGAAGCTGTAAGTGTCGCTTGGGGAGTGAAGCGATTTCACGAATATGTATACGGTCAAAAGTTCATCCAACAATCCAATCAAAAACCACTTCTATGGATATTTGGTCCTAAAAAGGGTATTCCCCAAATGGCAGCAGCTAGAGTTCAGCGTTGGGCAGTCCTTCTGAACGGGTATTCGTATGATTTTCAGCACATACCTGAAAAGGAAAACGTAACTGCTGATGCGTTGTCATGTCTCCCTCTCCTCAACGTTAAGGAATTTGAGGAAATGGAGGAGCAGTACAACGTATTAGTACTAGACACCATTTCTAACTCACCAGTTCTAAATGAAACATTAGTTGCTGAAAGTTGTAGGGATCCTATTCTATGCAAAGTATTTAGATATGTTCACCATGGCTGGCCCAGTCATTGTGACGACGAGGAATTACTTCCATAGTTCACTAGATGTACTGAAATAAGAGTAGAATCAAATACACTATTTTGGGGGTTCAGAGTCATCATTCCTGCAGCTTTACAGAAGCAAATGCTTAAAGATCTACATAGTTCTCATCTGGGAATTGTCAAGTTTAAAGGTCTCGCATGCGCAAAAGTCTGGTGGCCTTCCATGGATGCCGTCACTGAGCGAAAAGTAAAATATTGTGCAAATTTCCAAGAGTACAAAAAAAACCAAACACCAGGTCCTAAACACACCTGGGAATACCCGCTCAAAGCTAATGCTTGTTTTCACGCAGATTTTTGTGGTCCCGTGGATAACTACATGTTTTTGATTATGTCTGATGCCCATAGCAAAATTCCATTTGTACACAAAATGAAAGGCATAACTTCAGAAAAAGTAATAGGTATCATGAATACCCACATTGCAGAGTACGGATTAATAGACGCTCTTGTTACAGGTAATGGACCTCAATGGTGCGCTAGTTTGTTGCAGGAATGGCTAAAATCCAAAGGTATTCGTCACCTGCCAGGACTAGTTATTCTCTTTAGATAAATGGGCTCGCCGAAGTTTTTGTCAAAAAATTCAAAAAATCTATAAATCTGCAAGAAGAGATGCCTGAGTATACAAGATAGCATAAATGCATATATAGAATCCAGTAGAATTAAGTACCACTACCCAAGCAACAGCTGCAAAACTTTATTTCAATCGTGAATTCAAATCACGTCTTGACTTGTTGCTTCCAGAGCCTATATCGAAGGTCAAGGAACGTCAACAAAAACAAATTCAGAGTTCTCAGCATAAACTGTTAATTAAGTTTGAAATTAACACTCGGGGGGGTATCGTAATTTTAGCCGCACGTCGGATAAATTATGGTTACCAGGGAAAATAAACACTATACTTGAACACCAAATCTACAATGTCTTAACCGAAAACAACGTTCTCCGTAAATCTAGAGCTCACCTAAGACTAAGAGTGCTTGATACTAACACCCAAGAAACTGTAAATCCTATCACACCGTTGTCCAAACCAGCACTCGAAAAAACTGCAAACGCAACACAAAATTCAGCTAAAACAGCGCTCAATAAAAATTCTGCTAATTACCCAGAACAAGATTTTTACCAAACTAAGCATTCTGATGTAGCCCAAACCAGTCACGAGGTCTCCACGCCTACAAATTATAGAACACGGAAATTTATTGGTTCACGTCTGCCCGGTTTGTTTACACCTCCGGCGAGGTCAGAGAAGTCAACTGGGTGCATGCGTACAGGGTCTCCCGTTACTAACCAATCACCATCCAACAGCTGTCATAAACGTAGTAGGTTATCGCCAAACCAATCACCGCGAACCCAGTAGGCGGTGTTACAGAAAATGATAATGTTGTCGAAAATATTCCGAGCGTTTTGTTCCCACCCGACAGTGCCCTCTTTGTAGAGATTCGAGGAACGGAAAATGCCTCAACTTCCAACGCTACTCAGCATACCCCAAAACCTGTTACTAAAAACAAAAGTAAACGATAGGTCATTTCACCAGTTCATGAAAGTACACCCGAAACCGAAACAGGGAAACGTTCACCAGTTTTTGGTCGTTCAAAACGTATAAAAAAGCACCTGATCGTTTAAATTTGTAGCTACTAATACCGTAGCACAACTAATGTAGGCTGTAAAATTGTTGCATTAAGTAACACGTTGCCCGTTAACCCAATTGGGGTTATTTTTTAATTGTGCCATGTCGACAAAAATGTCGTGTTTTCGTTATTCGTGCCTAGAACTGTCAAGGCCAATTTTAAACTGTTGTCGTGAGACAAACATGTTGCGTAATAGTTATGTGTAAGGAAAATAGATTCCTTGATTTTAATCTTATACGTTTTTTATTTTCATGGCAAAAAAATCACGTCTAGTGTGATATGGAGCAACGAAAAGTCACGCAATGTAAAAAGGTGTTACCAGATGTTCAACAAAACCAGTAGCCACATTTACTATTACAATCCTGAATGCTGCAAATTCTTCAAAATTCTTCGAGGTCGAGCATTGGCAATGATGGCAGCGTATTTCAGGGCCTCTTCTTCGACGGTTTTCATGAAGTCCTCCACCGCATTGAGTCCGAAGTGGTATTTTTCGTTGACGATTTTTTTCTTCGGGCCCGACAACGTAGCCATAGCTGGATGGAACGTGCTTGTGGATGGGAGTCGTGGAACTGGTGGAAGGACTGGGTAGAGGCCCCAACACCGGCTGGAGCAAGCACTTGAAGTCGGCGTAGATGACTCAGGGATGTTTGTTTTGCCGACAGAAGTACTTGAATTCTAGGGTGTTTGCGCCGGGTTTTGGGAATCTCAACCGTTGTGAAGGGTTCATGGCAAAACATTCCGCTCGATGTTTCCGAAGGGTGACTTCTCTCGTGAACCCTGAGAAGTAGTTCCGGCAGAAAAACTTCTTGTTATGGCCAACTCCGGCAAACCGAATGAATCCGTCAAAGTCCATTATAGCTGCGTATATTGGGGCTGCCATCATTGTCGTCCTCGGCCAGAAACAGCAAGTCGATCATCAGACGACCGACCTCGCACTCACAAACTCGAATGGGGTGAAGCCCGAATGGTGTAGATGACGTTGATGGCAAGACCGCTGTTTTTAGCTTCGAACTTGTCGATCTGACTGTGCTTCATCGGGTACCGAAGCATCGAGTATTCGGCGGTATTCATCCACTGCTCGTAGTGCGAAGGTTCCACTATGAAGTTGCGATGAATCGCCACCAACACGGAGTACAGGAAGCCTTGGTTGTCAGTCCTGTTTTTCACGTTGGTAATGAACTGACGCTTCTTCCTTAGCTGTACCGGGAGGGAACGTAGTGGGTCGTGCTTCCCCACCTTGATCCGGAGTTCCGTCACGGCGTCGACGACCAAGCAACTGCACTACTCCGCTAAGGTGTCAATAGCGTGATGGATCTTCTCGTAGGCTTGTTTGACCAACCAAAGGATGTCGTGAATAGAGGAAGCGTTGGCTAAAAGACACCAGAACCAGGCATTAAGGGTTTGCCCGGCTCTGGAAAACCTCATCGTCAAACAAAGTTGGAACGCTTAGGAAATTAGTCTGGTCAGGCAGGCGAATAACAGTCGGGTGATGGTAGGTTTGGCGCAGGACGTCAGGCGCATGGGATTGCGGAGGAGAGGAGCATAGCCGTCATCATGCCCGAAGTCCTTCTCGTAGCGCCGGAAGCTACTCTCGAAGGCGTCTTCACAGGTTAGCGGTTCTACGGTACAGTCCTCGCACTCCATCTCCTCATAGATGGAATGGCGCAGGACGCAACGTAAATTATCTGTCGAGTCTCCGTATTGGCGATATTCGGGAAGATGATTGATGAGATCTCTTTAGGAGGAGAATTTTTCACCGCAAAAGGTGCAGGTGAAGGCTGTTTTTACAGACATTTTCGAATCTAGAAACAAGAATTGAAAACTAAATGTACACTCTTCCCATTTATATACGAAAAAACATTTTTACACTTTGTTCGCAACATTATCCCAACAAATCCAGGTTATCGACTCAACTGTTGAACTTATCGTCATACCCTCGCTACTTATCCAGGTAACTGGTCTTTTCCCCCGCCTTCAACACCTTCTCCACCAGAAACAGGTCCGCAACCCGCATCTTTTGCAAGTCCTGCTCGTAGAACCTGCCCTCGATACCCTCCCCATCGTAATCTCTTAAGGTGTATGTGACAGGGCTCGTGTTCTGCACTTTGTCTACCACGTATACCTCGTTCGTCCAGTTCTGCAGGTAACCCTTATAAAACGTGCCTTTGACGTGGGATATTCTCATCTCGTCCCCGACTTTAAACTTGGGTTTACCCGCCGACGATTCAACACTCGAATGGTAGGTGGAACGGTAATACGCGCAACCACGTCTTTCGGTCTAGCCCAGATCATCCTGCGCACGGATCCGTTGTACTTGCGTAGAAGCGGCTCAATCAGGTTGTGCCACTCGTAGCTGCCCCTGCGGGTGAACTCGCCTCATATACCCGTCTTCAGGGTCCGGTTATAGCGTTCGACCACGCTGGCCTTGGTCTCGGAAAAGGAGCGGTAGTGGTTGATACCACACCGTTTCGTCAGGGCTGCGAACCGGGAGTTGAAAAATAAGTTCTCCTCGTCCGATTACAAGTGTGTAGGCCTGGATGAGACCAGCATCTTCTCTAAGGCGGTTGCAACGTCTCCCATAGTCTTGGATTTGACTGGTTCTGCTCGGACGAACTTACTATACACGTTTATCTGCGTGTGCAGGTACTTCTATCCCTTGTTAACGCCGGAGTACAGGATCATTTCCACGAAATCGATTTGCCACAAGTCATCGACAAGTCGTATCGGGTATCGACGCTTAGCCAGTTTGTGCAGCCCTTTGACTAACGTATCCATTCTGCTCCTTTATTCATTTATGTTTTTATGGTTGTCCCATCCCCAACTTGATCCCATCCCCAACTTGACCTTAACCTTCATCGCACCGGCAACACCCGCAGCGGCCGCCTACTCACCCAACCTCCGGTGTTCAACAGAAGTATACTCCGAGCCGCGGAAGCAAGCTCTTCGTCGGCTCGGTGTCAGTTTTCCAGACGACGTAGGCTAGGTCGTGTCGTTTACAAGCTTTGTGTAGACCGTTTATGCCGACGTCTGTTCTAGCCAGTCTCTTACAGAGTTTCGTACCGGGCCCGCAGTACCTGTACCCGGGACCCGGGGATGTGGAGTTCTACCGGTAGTTTATCGATGATCTTGTTAAACAGACCCAAACCTTTCTTTCCCTGCTTCCAACCCTTCCGAACTGGGTTTTCCTGGTCCCGCAGGCCATGCATTTGCCCATGCATTTGCCTTTCAACAACAGCCAGTTATTAGAAGTCGTTACGAGGTTGGAGTCCAGGGGGTCAGTGTCTCGTTTACACTTCAAGCAGTACATGTTTAAAATGTGTTTCAAGCCATTATTAAACTTTTTTTTTTTTAATTAATTTTGACGAGCCTTATGTCAGCCGAATAATGCTTGTATGGCTGAACCAATTTTGAACATTACCAGATTATTTTGGGAGAAGAAGAAATCTGGTAAAGGGAGGTGCCAGCCCGGGGATTCGACCCGGGAAACCTCCGGTCATCGTCGGGGCCGAAAGATTGTCCAGAATTAGCCAGAATACATCCCATAGCCGCTGAAGGAGCATGGTAGCCTCTCACGCTACCCTGGCCGGCAGCCTTGGCGGGGACTTTGCCAAGGTCCCCTTTCCAGGGGTTCGACCAGATCCGCAAACCTCCAGCAACCAGGCTGAGCTCTCACCGCTCAACCACGATGACCGTAACGAAACTGAATAAAGGCTTAAATAATGAAACTCATCAATTACAAATTTTCCCGAATGGGATGGTCATGGAATTTGTACTCTCAAATTGTGAGTATTTTGATGTGCTACTGTTCTTTGTACCCATATTGGATATGAAATTATGCTTCATGAATGCCCCAGGATCATTTTGAGCCATACCAGTGTCTTCTGACTGTATCAGACGAAGAGCCATTTGTAAATTCGTTTTGTGTTCTCTTTCTGATTATGGAGTCAGCCATTTTTTCCCTTGAACTGCATTCCTCATAAGTGGACTTCTCCAGGTTCGAATCTTGCCACGGGTTTTTTTTCTTTTTTTCTTCTGCTGTTGTTAAAATGGGTACACCTGTGCATGAAGGTTTGCCAAATGTGGAACGTACTTTTGCCGATTTTCTTTTACAACCAACTCCTGGCCGTCAGTCTGCATGAAAGAGACGATCAACTTTGTTCTTCGATTCAGTTCAGTCTCCCTATAGCACTCTACATGACGATGAAGCAGCCATTAGCCATACTGATGTTCGTTTGGGGGTCAGTAAACTGGCCGATTTAGCAAGTAAAATTGTGGCAAAACTGGAGTGCTCCATAATTGAGAAAGATCTTGACCTGCTGGAGATAAACAACAAACTATCAACAATCCAAGGTAAAATTTCAATACCAACCTCCTCGAAACATGCATCATCAAACCAAGATTCCACTTACTTTTCTACTAATTCAAGTAATGATCTTAACTACATTGTGCAGCGAAGTTTTGAGGACCAGAAGAAGGAACTTGAAAACGCCCTACAGCAACATACGGCAAATCTTGTACTCATAATCAAGACGGAACTCTCAGAATTCTTGAAAAAACTAACATCTAATAGGGAGTTCACGAAAATATACACATGAGGTCAGAAATAAATTCTCAAGAAGACTCAAGACTCAAGAATTCCCATTTACTTAACATCAAAATTAACAAAGACTAAAGATGGTGATTTATTTCTCCAATCGTCACACCTCGATCCTGTCATCTCCAATGCACAAGCAAGAGTCGAACACGGTCTTGAGTTTAAACAACATGCTGTCGACATCAACTCTCGAAATTACCATAAACCTCAAATTTCCAGACACCGCACGGAAAGTACAAAAACAGTGAGTGCCAAAAATGTTAATCTACTGCACTGCAATGCACCACCTCCAAATGTAACCATCCGAAGACCACACAAATCCATACAGATCATACAAATCATCCCTTAGGCTGTTGAGGAACTTACAAACATATTCAAAACCGAGATGACACAGGAAAGCTATGCAGATCAAATAAAACTGCTGTGTACCAAACAAAATCAAATTCATAACAGCAAAGTTAAATTAACAAATCCGCCCATTGCAAACACCTCCCAGCAAGGGGTCAGTGAAAAACCAATCGAAGGCTTTGCACGAGCAAACAATTATAATTGGAGACTCACATGCACGTGCTATGACATGGACATGACCAGGCATCAAGGCGGAAAATTTATCCTCAAAATTCGAAAAGATCGTCCATGGATCTGACCAAGACTCCTCATTTATTGTATGTGCCGGCACTAACAACATAACTTTTGATCCTCCAGACAAAATTGTGGAACACTTACCAAACTTGGCAACACAAATTAGGGCAATAAGACCATGTTCAAAGATTACTCATACCGGCCTGTTCCCTCGCTTTGGAAAAAAAACCAATTCCATGCTGACCGAGATGATATTGAGGTAAACAATCTACTGCGCCAACACTGTATTGCCTCAGGTTTCAATTTTGTTTCAATTTTGTTTCAATGGACTACGACCTGTTCACTGACCGAACTAAATTATCACGTGACGGTCTGCATTTGACCAGAAAAGGCAAACAAGCCCTACATATGACATTGATTAACATGAACACAAAGCAGGAAAACCTCACGATATAATTGAGACCATTCGCCTCAGTCCCAGTCGTTTGACAGTTCTAAAATCAAACACAATTTACAATGTCTTCTTGTCAATGCACGTAGTTTGGTTCTTAAATTGGGGATACTATGGGATCTTTTAAGTTCGGATCGTTATGATTTGCTTTTCATAGTTGAAACCTGGCTCGACTCAAGTACCACGAACGCTATGATCACTGGATCTTTTCCTTATGACGTCATCCGTGCTGACCGTGGTTCTCGTGGTGGTGGCATACTTGTTATTTTTAGAAAACAATTTGGTGTTGTCGTAACCAATGTTGCCGTTTCAGTCGAGGCACTTAGTATACTTGTTCCGGAATTGAAGCTGAATTTTATAACATGCTATTTGCCTGATAGTCGGGTTGAGCAGTGGGTTACGGATTTGAATGCATTCATTTTGACATCATTGAACACCTCTTACTCCAACATCATACTAGGGGATTTCAACCTTTCTACAGTAAACTGGAGGTTGTGTACCACTACTGAGGAGAATTCATCGAATTTTCTTTGAACATATAATTTCACTGGGTTTTCGCCAACTTGTTGAGAAACCTACACAAGGGGAAAATATCTTGGATCTCCTTTTTACAGATAATGATCGTTTACTTTTTGACATTCAAGTTTTGGACCATTTTGGTACAAGCGATCATTGCATGGTTTCCTTTAATCTCCATTGTTAAACATCATTCCAAGCTACTAGCTCCTACATCCTGGGCAAGATCAATTTCACCAGGTTAAGGGAGAATTTGAACACCATAAATTGGCAAAAGCTACTAGAAACCAGTGAACTTGATTCAGAACGTGCATGGGAGGTGTTCTACGATGTCCTCCTGGAGGAGGTGAACAGAAGCCGCTCTTCGAAACAACCATTAGTTCTTCGCGGACCTAAACCACCCAAAATCTTAACAAAATTAAAAAGCCTTAAACTTAAACTTTGGCACAAATGTAAACAACAGCCTTCGTTTGTGCTATTACGGCACTATAATATATGCTGATCTTCTTACTCGATTGAAGCAGCTAAATGACAGCATTCGCGGGACTTGAAGGTTCTTTCTGATGGATCACTTTCAGCCCTTTTTAAATTGTACAAGGCAAAAACTGCCTCGTCACGAACTTTTCCTCCTCTCAAATCTAACGGGCACTACGTAACCGATAATTCAATTAAGGCTGAAATTCTGAACGCACAGTTTGTTTCAAATGGAATTCCCGATAATGGTACTCACTACCCATCGTACCTACCATGTGTTCACCCGGTTTTTATTATAAACGAATGTATAAGGTTTACCCCTAAAATCATCTCACAGGTGATAAAAAAAACTTAAACAAAGCCATTCAGTGGGGCCAGATAAATTCTCCGCTTTCTTTTATAAACAAATTTGCAGTGAAATTAGTTACCCCCTGGCAATCTTGTTTAATCTGTCCTTTGCTGAAGGTAAGCTACCGTCGATCAGGAAGACTGCGATTGTGATACCTGTTTTCAAGAAGGGAGACGCTTCAGATCCGGAAAACTATCGCCCAATTGTGCTTACGGTGATTCCATGCAAGGTAGTGGAATCTATCATCTGCGATAATATGATGACCATTATTGAATCCAACAATTTAATTGGTAGGGACCAATTTGGCTTTATGCCAGGTCGCTCGACGAATACCAACTATTGTTATGTCTTGATAATGGACGAGTGGTCTAGAAGTCAGTATCGCAACAGATATTATTTATTTTAATTTTAAAAAGGCTTTTGAGTCTGTAACCCTCTCAAAGTTTCTCTTCAAAATTGAAAAACTTGGCTTTGGTGGCAAGTTATTGAGGTGGATTTCTGCATTTGTACACGACAGATCACAGTGTGTAATGTTCAGGGACTCTAAATCTTCTCAGCTTAGACTAATAAGTGGTGTACCCCAGGGTTCTGTCTTGGGCCCGCTACTTTTCGTGATCTATATCAATGACCTTAATTGTGAGCTGTCCTCGGCAAACCAATCAAAGTTTGCTGACGACTTGAAGCTGGATTCTGCAATTATCAGCGAAGCTGACACTGAGTTGTTGAAATTACAGATTAATTGTGTCATTAATTGGGCAAAAGAATGGCAGTTGCCGATTTTGGTAACTAAATGTAACAGTATGCATGTCGGAGACCAGACTGGTAGGTGTTCTTTTTACCCTGATGGACATCCTCCCCCTCGTTAACTGAAACCAAAGACCTCAGTGTCTGGTTTTCTGAAAACCTTAAATTCAGCCTGCACTGTTCCAAAATTGCAGCCATTGCGTATGAACGTACTGCTTTAATAAAAAAAATTGCTTTCTATCTAGCAATCGGGACGTCAAGGTATGGGCTTTTAAGGTGTATGTTAGACTGATTCTTGAGTACGCCAGCCCTGTGTGGTCCCCTTATTTGCTTTGCGACATTGACTTGATAGAAGCAGTTCAGAGACGGTATACTAAGTCCCTTTAAGGCCTCCGCAACCAGACATATGGTCAACACCTGAAATTGTTAAAGCTTGACTCACTCGAACTTCGGAGATTGAGAGCTGATCTGATCCTCACTTTCCAGATTGTTCATGGTCTATTGGGTATTGACCTCCCATTCTTCGATTTTTCAAATGTAACTCGCACCAGATGACATTCTCTGAAACTTACAATTCAGGCGTCTCACTTGGACTGCCGCCGAAACTTTTTTTCCGTTAGGGTGATTGGTGTCTGGAATTCCCTACCCAAAGAGGTGGTCACGTGTTGTTCT
>JAHWFP010148982.1:0-21797 GCA_023313725.1 Lithobius niger
TTTGAAGGGTGTTCACTAGTTTGAAGGGTGTTCACTAGTTTGAAGGGGTTCACTAGTGTGAAGGGTGTTCACTAGTGTGAAGGGTGTTCACTACTTTGCAGGGGTTTACTAGTTTGAAGGATGTTCACTAGTTTGAAGGGGTTCACTAGTTTGAAGGGTATTCACTAGTTTTTAGGGCGTTCACTAGTTTGTAGGTCATTCACTAGTTTTTAGAACGTTCACCAGCTTTTTAGTCGCTCACCGGTTTTTAAGGCATTCGCCAGTTTTTAGGACGTTCACTAGTCTTTAGAGGGTTCGCCAGTTTTTAGGCCGTTCAGTAGTTTTTAGGCTGTTCAGTAGTTTTTATGGCGTTTACCAGTTTTTAGGGCATTCACCAGTTTTTATGGCGTTCACTAGTTTTTGCCGCTTATAACAGCAAAAATTAGTGAGCCAGGCATTTTAATATAGCTTGTTGCTTATGTCCTTTACCGGAATATGTGACTTTCGAGTTGTCTTTAATTAGTAAGTATCCATGACAACGACGCGGACGAAGATCCTTTTCCCGAGGCTTGAGACAAGAAATATGATTGACGCGGTATGACGGCGTCGATTTATAACAACAATTCCTATAGTGCAGTAAAAAAAGACTGATTTCTAAATTCCAAAAGTCAGTGGTTTGTTTACGGTTCGGCAAACCCGAAGTTGGTTCCATGTTGGATTCTGAACTCGAGCTGTGAGATGCAATGTTTAAAATAATTGTAATTTGTTCCTTTTTCCCTATTGTTATGTATATAAAACATTTAATTTTTCATGTATTACCGCATTCTCTTCGGGGAAATGGCAACTCATTGTTAATCAGTAACGATTTACTATCAAACAGCCTTCGGCCAGGAGAAGGTGTAACGTAAAATCAATCTTACGCAAGGGTTTGGTAATGTAGAATTTCTCACTCACTAGCTTTTACTTAGTAAATGCTAAATTCGATGGAAGTTTCGTAACTGTTATGGAGAATTTGTCTTTCGAAATCGAATCATTTATAACGAGTAAGTGTGGCAGAGAAGATCAATTGTGGCTGGAGGCACGAAATTCAGTGCACGGAGCACTGCAGCACGGATTTATTCACCAGAAGAAAACCCATCCTACTCTAGTAGAAAATGGCGAATTGACTTCAAACATTAGCATTTTACTTTTAATTTTCGCGATTCGACAAAACCTAAAATGAGGGCCACGTTGGAATTTGAATTCTCGCTACGAGGTGTGATGTTATCAACCGTCGTTTGATCACTGCTAGAAGTTGTTCATTGCGTGAGAACAGGCAAATTTTCGAAATGGCGAGAATTGACGACAATGTTATCGTAATGCTTAAAATTATCGTTGTGCTTTTTATTCTTTTTACTTATGGTTATTTATATGCTTTTAATTGTTACGCATTACCGCATGTCCTGTGGAAACTAACAACTTCTCCATAAACGATAATCCGTAATGGTAGACTAGCAAATAGCTCTCAGCGAGCGAGAACGACTTCTGGCATAAATGCGGCCTTGCGCCTCTTCCAACGAAAATTTTTCCGCGCTTACTAGCTTTTACTTAGTTAATGCTAAAATGGGTGATTGCTTCTTTGTTACGGATAATTTATCTTTCGTATTATGTATAACGCGTAAGCGTACATCACCTAGTGGCTCGAGGAACGAAATGCGATGCATTGAACATTGTGGTGTGGATATACTGGGTAGAAGAAAACAAATCCTACTGTAATATAAAATGGCGGAAAAATTCATAAAATGCCGAATCGACTGTTTTTTTTTGTACGAATCGAAAACCGATAATGAGCACCATGTTGAAACTTGAATTCTCGTTGCGAAGTGCGATTTTCGCTATACCATCGTTTGATCCCGCTAGTGTTGTTGTGCGAGGATAGGCAATATTTGGAAACGAGCTATATTTGGAATTTAGATGCAACTGTGACGAATCTGACTCGTAATAGCAACCAATTAGTACGGCAGTACGTACGCGTATACGCGTGCATGCGTTTTACGTTAAGCATAGTTGATCGTCTTTCTAAAATAATGAGCGCCGGGCCTCGAAAAAACGCCGGGATTTACATGTCACGAAAACATAGAACGCTTGGGTCCTACATCGAGGAAATACGTTATAATATTTGCAATAGAACCGTGCTCTTCATCAGTCACTCAGGATATGGTTACTCGGTTACCGGTTCTCCAGGTAACTGCATTTTTGGGTTTGAACCAAAATTCCGTACAAAGTTGACCCTAATGACCGGCTGACTAGGCTGACCCAGCGAACCAATGATACAATATAATAGACGGCCAAAACAAAATAGCCCTCAAATAACGATTTTCGTAGGGCTCAGCTGGATTTTAGCGACATCAAGTAAAAACTTGTTTGTGCTGGCCCCCTGAGGGGGGAAACGTTCAGCACACAGTTCTGGAAGGAGAAGTAAAATACGTCTTTTTTTTTTTATAAGCAAAGATTTGAACCTCAAAATCGTATTTCAAATATATCACCCTTAAAGGGATATACCTTCCAGCGCCATTTTTCTCGATCCTTAACATCAAGTACGGCCCCAACGGTCTATTTACTTACCGTTAGTCAATCCCTTGCTAAAAATCCGTTTTAAAAGGTGGCGTCTAGGAGATTTTCTGTTGAATACAGGGGAAACTTTATTTACGTTCGTCCCGAACATACATGATGCTTTGCGCGCTTACAATAACCATGGTGTTTCATCTGTGTGTGCATGTACTAATTTGCTAGTAATTACCATGAGATCAAAAATCTAAAAGATTAATGCGATAAAAATTAAAATTAATTTTTCCAATAGATCGCCGAAGCAAAATTATAAGACACTAGTTTAGAAAATTATAAATTGTTATTTTAAAAATACGAGAATCATTCCGGTTTGTGACGACTCAATTTATGCGTTCACGCTGGGTTGTCTATTAGGCTCAATGCCAACTGAGGTAGTAGCTTCGTTTTTCCCTACAAGGAACGAAGCTACTGTCTCAGTTGACCTTGACTATGTTAAAAGCGCGGATGCGATCGGCGCGAGCTGTTATAAGGCAGGCGGAAGGTTATAATAAGGCAGGCTGTATGTTGCTTTAATTCGAACGAATGCTGCTTTTTTTCAATTCGTTGTTGTAGTGATTTTCGTGTTCAAAGTGCTCTTGCGAGTGCCCTATTCAGTATGTCCCAGAAGTCCCGTCCACCCAAAATAGATTGCTATATACTGGATATGAGTTGGTGATGACAACGTACTCATTTAGGAAATCACCTATGGCGAATCCGATGACGGTTCCCAAACTGACCTTGGAGGTCGTTTTCAAGGTCATCCAAAATATATCTCCTAACTATTCAAGATATGGCATAAAATAACTTACAAAGTTGTTTGGGCTTATACAACAAAGGAAACAGAACTGAAATCGCGCCGTAAACACGGAAGATATGGGCAAAACAACTTGGACACTGCAGGGGAGCCAACCAAGGGGCAGTTATGAGCCTAGAAAAGTGACCAAATACAATTATTTCATAGCCTTACAGTTATTGCGTAGCCTTAATCAGGTGTAAAGATGTTTAGAAGCGAAGATTGCGCAGAAAACAATCCATCCAGCAAGCATGGACGAGCGAAGCTGAAAACGGACGCTCACTCAAAATGGATATCTAGAAGGTGCACCATAAACAAAACACCAATTCATAGCCAGGAAACTACAGGCACATTCGTCACTAATGAATACAAGTTTCCTTCATTACGTTAAGGTGATAACACAAATACGATGATGTAGTATAAAATTTTTTTTTTAAATGTAAGCAAATTAACAGAAAATAACCACAAACTCCTACTTTCAGTCATATCGGTTGATTTATTGTGGTTCAGCACTTAGTGGTGCACCTTACCGATACCTGCTCGTGACCTGCTCTAACTAGAAATCAAAAATGGTTTCCCCCCGCACGGTACCCCCCCCCCCCCCCCCCCGCCTAACTTTTGTCCCTGCTTTCATAGAATTTCCGAAATCGGACAGTGATTTCCTTTAGTTTTTCTTCAGTGCTTCAACAAGTGATTGCCTATCGCTGCCCCATGATTGGCTCTCCTGCTGTGTCCAAGTTGTTTCCCCCATATCTTCCATGTTTACGGCAGTACGGTAAAATACGATATTAAGTCAGCTAGTCCCCCCACTTCCGGTTACGTGATAAAAGTGGAGGTAATGATGCACTTCCGGTCACCTGATGAAAAGTGTGGGATAATGGCATCCTTCATCAATCTGGTGGAGGGTGGAAAATTGCTTTTTACTACCTTTTTCCCGACTTTCATCGATCTGGAGGAGGGTTGCTACGATACCACTTCTGCTTACCTGATAAAAGTGGGGGGTAATGATGCACTTCCGCTCAACTGATGAAAAGTGTGGGTCTGGAGGAGAGCAGACTTTTTTTCGTCAAGATTGTGGACGGTGCCTACCCTTTATTCGTTTTTGTCGTTCTGGACCTTCTATTACGTCAGTCAAAGTGGGGGTAATGACGTAACTTCCGGTGGCTTCCGTCGATCTGGAGGAAAATGCGGGATCTAGAAGAGGGCGTCAATTTGGAGGAGGGTGGGTTTGTATCCCGCATATTTTTTAGACTCACCTAGGGAAGAAAGGGATATGAAAAATTGTTTTCTTAATATAATAAAAGGAATGAAAAGTTTTCTTTCGAGAAAAAGAAAAATGAATTCAAAGTCGTCGTCGTATTGTGGAAACGTCTACGCAACTCGACAAGAATTGATCCATCATCTTCCCAACCACCGATCCGATCTTTGACCAGAGTGTTTACTCTTTGAAAACGAGTTGAAAGATGTTGAAGGCGAAGTAACTTGCAAGTTGGTGCATGATACGCATCGAATTTATTTCCGCAAAATTGAATATCTCGATTCGTCCCTAGCGCTGAATTTACTGTAATGTCCGCTCAAATTTCTTATTAAGACTTGCTTAGATCAACTGAACAATTGTAAATTTCAACTGTGTTTAGAAGCAGATTTTAGCAGGCATTCCAACACAGTGCGAGCCTATTTCTGGTCTCTCTATACAGCTATTTACAACGAATCTGATGTGTCGGAAATCTTGGAAGATGCTTGCAAAACGATACAACAGTCCGTCGAAACTTTCGAAGAAAAAGGTAGTGGTTGGCGCTTTTTGAAAGTTCGGGGTATAACCGTAAAAGTGGCAAAAATCGATCCTTTTTGCCCTAGTTCTTTCTTACCTTTGCCGAGTGCATTACGCAAGAAAAGCGAAGTTATAGTGAATGTGGAAAATTCTGACCAAAAATGCTTTCTGTATTCAGTTTTAGCCGCTAAAATGAAGTGCTACGAAACCGAGGTTAAATATTACGAACCATTTTTGGATAACGTAGACTATTCCATGTTGACGTTCCCCGTGAGTCTACGACAAATTGATTCCTTCGAACGAGTCAACAATTTGTCCATTAACATAATTTCTTACAAGGGATCGATAGGATTACACCCGGTGAGAGTGAACAAAAATATGGAAGGAGAAGTAATTGACCTGTTACTAATAGCCGACGAAAAAGGAAATACTCATTACTGCACCATCCTCGATATTGATAGGGTACTCCGATTTCGAGGTCTTGGTAGTAACAGGAAACTTTACTGCCGTAACTGCTTCGCGGCCTTTGGTAAAGAACAATTCATGATGGAGCACACCAGTAAATGTGTGAGATTGAATAGGGCGCAAGTACTCACTTTCTTGCCACCCGGTGCCAACACGTTAAAATTCCTACACTACGATAGACGCAATTCTCATCCTTGGGTAATTTATGCAGATTTCGAATGTATGCTCAGACCCATACATACTAGTAGCACCGATCCATCCTCGAGTTCGTCTACTAAAGTCAGTTTGCATTCGCCTACTAGTTTTGGCTACGTCATTGTTGGTCCAGAAAATGAAATCGTGAGTCAAAAATTCTACCTCGGCGAGGACGCGGTGGATAAGTTTTACGAATATATGAATAGCGAAATTAAAAGGTTTGCCACGATTATCTCACGACCGAAACATTTAATGATGACTGCCGACGATAAAATTTGGTTCTCGAAAACCGATACTTGTTACTACTGCAACAAAGTCATCGTCTCCTATAAAGTGAGAGATCACTGCCACTTCACGGGAAAGTTCAGAGGTGCTTCTCACGTAAAATGCAATCTGGAAGCTAGGACAATAAATACTATTCCGGTCGTCTTCCATAACTTGGAAGGCTACGATATGCATCTTCTGATTTCTGCGACGGAAAACTTCCCTTCGGGAGTAGACGTTCTTGCTAGAAACACCGAGCGTTTCATGAGTATGACCATTACGCGATACTTTTCCTTCGGTGAAAAGGACCTTTCGGTAAGGTTGCGATTTTTAGACAGTTATAGTTTCCTATCTTCCTCGCTCGAAACTTTGGCTAAAAACCACAAGAAAGATCGACCCTTCCCGATCTTAAAAACTGCTCTCGATTCTGTAGACTGGTTCGTGCCAGGAGTGAAAAAGGAAGAAATCTTGGATTTATTGACGCAAAAAGGCCACTACCCGTACGAGTACGTGCAGTCTATGGATGTGTTTGAAGACCAGGAATTACCTCCTAAAGCGGCGTTCTTCTCCTCTCTACGAGGTGAAGGCATCACCGACACGGAGTACGATCACGCAACGTCAGTTTGGAAGTTGCTGAAGGAGAAGGTTTTTAAAAATTACCATTTCGTATATCAGATGATCGACGTGTATCTTCTAGCCGACATATTTCAGACTTTCAGGGAAACTTGCTCGGTCAATGACGGCATAGATCCTTGCTACTATGTATCCACACCAGAGTTTAGTTGGGCAGCCGCGTTGAAAAAAACCAAAGCTAAACTAGAACTGTTTACGCACGGAGGAAAGCATAACTTTATAACTTCCGGTATCAGAGGTGGAACAACTTTTGTGTCGAAAAGGCACTCGATCGCCAATAACAAATATCTACCAGATACTTACGACGACAATTTTCCTAGTCTATATCTGGTAGATTTGGATGTCAACAACTTATACGGGCTAGCCATGACGGAATACCTTCCCTACGATCGATTTAGCTGGCTGACGAGGAAAGAAATTCTCGAATTTCGCTTGGCGTCGGTCGAAAAAGATTCGGAATACGGTTATATATTGGAAGTGGATTTGGACTATCCACCCGAGCTACACGAAGATCATAACGATTATCCTTTAGCGCCGGAAAAGTTTAAAATAATACCGAGACTCGTGTCTCCCTTTATGAAAGAAATGGCAGGAAACAAGAAGATCCTTTCTACTTCCAAACTGACGACCAACTTGCTCCCGAAGAAAAACTACGTAGTTCATTACAGGAATTTAGAATTCTACTTGAAGCACGGTTTAATTTTGAAAGGTATCCGCAGAATTCTAAAATTTCGTCAGAAGCAATGGTAAAATCCTACATAGACTTTAACACCGAGAAGCGTCAATTAGCTACGACGACGTTCGACAAAGACTTTTTCAAATTGAAAAATAATTCGGTATTCGGAAAAACCATGGAAAACAAATCGGAGCGTTTATCCGTTAAATTGACCACCGATCCAAAAAAATCAATCAAGTACAGCACTCGACCACACGCGGATTCCTTCAAAATCCTCAATGAAAATCTCGTACAGGTAAACTTGAAACTTCGTAACGTCAAGTGCGACTTACCAACTTACTCCGGTTTCTGCATCCTCGAACTTTCCAAACTTACGATGTACGAATTTCACTACGAGTTCATGCGTCCAAAATACGGAGACCGCGCGCGTTTACTTTTCACAGACACCGACAGTCTGTTCTACGAGGTAGAGACTGACGATTTTTATTGGGATATGAAAAGTGAGCTAGATAGATTCGACACCAGCAATTACGATCCGTCGCATCCTCTATACAGCGTTAAAAACAAACAAGTCCTGGGGAAAATGAAAGATGAAACGGCGGGCATTCCGGTGAAAGAATTTGTAGGCTTGAAAGCAAAAATGTACTCGTTTTTAGTCGGGGAAGATAGCGTTAGAAAGGCTAAAGGGATTAGTAAAGCGTTTATCAAAAAAGTCTCTGCCACGAAGACTACAAAAAAGCGCTATTTTCGAAAAAATCGTCAAAAGCCACGTGGAGGAGCATTCAAAGTAAGAATCATCAGCTTCGCCACGGTTGAAATTTCGAAATCATCCGTATCTCCCTAGACGATAAGAGATTCGTGTTGGACGATGGAATACATACGTTAGCGCACGGTCACTACAGAACCGGCATACCGCACGATTTGGTAGATGACATAATCGATCCGATGGAGGATGAAGAAGCTGAAGAGCGTGCTTCGCTGGTAAAAGACGAGGAGGAATCAACCTATGAAATACCGAGACCAAGCGAAGAAGAAAAAATGGTGGCTAATAAAAGGAAAAGAGCCGCTGCTTTTCGTAAGAAATGTGCAACAGAAACTACGGAGGAGAGAAAAGCTAGGTTGTGTAACATGTCCGCCGCTTTTGCTAAGAAATGTGCGACAGAAACTGCTGAACAGAGAAGAGATAGGTTAGGGAAAAAGGCAGCTGCTAAAAGAAGAAGAAAATGGGTCTAAAAAAATGCCATACCAAATCGGTACGGATATTTTTAGACCCGGATCTATTTAGACGGGTCAAAGGTTGCTAATGTTATCGGTCCAACTATTAAATTTTGAATCGTATCCTTTCCACTTGACAAAGTAGAGCATTTTTCCATCTCTTCCTTTCTTCTTACGGAGTACTTTTTCTACTAAAAACAAGTCCGGAACGAATGTTTTTTGAATTTCCAGTTCGTAGAAACCCCCGAGAATAGGTTCGCCCGAATCGTCTTTTAAAAGGTAAGTTACCGGATTAGTTTTTTGCACTTTGCGAATCGTGAAAACTTCGTTGGCAAAATTTTGGAGATATCCTTTATCGAAAATTTTTTTGACTTTAGAAATTCTGACTTTATCTCCTACGACAAACATTGGTTTTTTAGACGGTCCTTTAGGTTTCGCTCGTCTCAGCAACGGTTCGTGCCGCCTGGTTACTTCCCTCGGTTTCAACTTCGTAGTAGAATGGACGGTGTCGTTGTACTGGGAAACTAACTCATCGATAATATCTACCCATTTATAATTTCCCCGCCCGGTGAATCTTTTCCAAATCCAAGTTTTCAGGGTTCTGTTGAATCGTTCTACCATGCTCGCCTTTATCTCCGAGTGCGTAGAGTACATGTTGATGTTGTGACGCTTAAGGAGTACTTTGAAGTTTTTATTGTAGAACTCGCTACCTAAATCGACTTGTAAATTTTTAGGCAGTGTCGCTCCTGCTAGTATTTTCTCGAAAGCTTCGGTAACGTCTATACCGGATTTAGATTTAAGGGGAATAGCCCATGCAAATTTGGACATGACGTTAATACAGGTTAATAGGTAGTTAAATCCTTTATTAAGTTTAGCGTACGGTATCATTTCCACCAAGTCAGCCTGCCATAGATCGTTTAGGCCCAGTACAATCACTTTCCGTCTCGGAAAATTTTTTCGCGCTGGCTTGTGAAGTTCTTTTACGATTTGGTCCATTTTTTTTATTTCCCATTCCGAATCTTAGTTTCGTTTTCATGATCTTAACGATCGAAGCTGCTAGATTCTCCCGCCACGTCAGGGAAGAATCGTCTCTCACTCTTTGAGCTTTGGAAGCGAGAACTTCATCGGCGATGTGCCGATCTTTTAAATCCGAGCTCTCGGAGTAAGCTATATCGTGTTCTTTGCACGCTTCGTCTAGTTGATTAATTCCACGATCTCCTCGAGCCAATCGTTTTTCCAGTTCGGTTCCCGGACCGCAGTATTGGTAGCCGGGCAAATGCAGTTCTAGCGGTAACGTATCTATGATTTTATTTACGATTCCTTTCCCAGATTTGATAAAGGAAGCTCGTTTCGTTCCGCATACTTCGCAAAATACAACTTCCATTTGTCTGTTATTTTTTGCGGTTATAATAACGGACGGCTCGGGGCCGTTGGCCGTTAGCCGCCTACATTTGATGTAGTACCTCATCTCGATAGTTCTTTTGTTTTATACGTAAAATCCAAACCTAAATTTTGATAAGCCACCCTTTTCTCCCGCGCAGTTATGATTTGTCTTTGCTCTATTTCCGATAAAATTTCCACCATCTCGTTTCTATGTCCGTCGTGACCGGCCGATGCAGACTCGTACAAAAGTCTGAGTCTCTTTATCAAGTCGTTTGGATCGTCGTAATATTTATAATCTACTCTGCTACCCGCCTTTTTAACCATACCACCACCCTTTTTATCAGTTTTTTTCATATCCTCCCAAATCTGACGAACCATCGTTACGTACTTGGTGCTACGATTAGATTTGGGTTTACGAGTTTTGGGATCGTTGTTGATAAAAATTGCGTCGGTATTTTGTAACATGTCCGCGTAAGCTGCTTTAACTTCTGGTGAGTAGGAGGGTTCTTTCAACTCTCTCGAAACTAGCAAACTCCAAAGCGCGCGTCTCCCCGTTTACTGCTTCCACCCGACCACTATATCATTTTCAAAAATTTTAACCACTTTATTCCCCATGGTAAGCTCGCCTTTTTTCGTGTCGTACTGAAGTCCAAATACTGAATCAGTTTCCTTGGGATTTTCGAAAAATTTTGTCAAGAAATACGCAGCCGTTGGTCCGACAACTTGACCGGGTAACAAACTATCGAGGGACCGGAGAGTGGGCATGTGGGGAAGCTCAGGGAGGGTATAAATGCGTTTAGCTTGCACCGCAGAATATGAGGGGGTAACTTTAGGGCCGGTGCTCATAGAGGCATATTCAGTTTGAGCCTCGGGAGAAATTTGCATTATCGGAGGTGTCGAATATTCGGCGGCGAGATTGAAACTGGGAGGAGTAGCGACATCGGAAGGAGTCAACAATAAATCCGTTTCGTAGTCGTCACTTTCTACCTCTTTAATCGGGGTAGTTTGCGTGGCTAGATTGTTTTTAATTGGCGTAGTTTGCGTGGCTAGAGTGTTTTTAATCGGAGCACCGAGCACCGGTGTCAGGGTGCTTACTACCGGTTTAAAAAATTCTTGTAGCGATTCTTCTTGCCCTCTTTCGCCCAAACGTCAATTTAGAAATTTTTTAGTTAAACGTCTTTTGAGTTTTGCGATTTCTCGTTTCGTCTCCATTCTTTTGTTTAATAGGTAAAAACGAACGTTTGTATCTCCCCTCGTTTAACGTTTTGTGAATTGATAAAAAGCCGTAAGGCTTTTTCCAACACGTTCTACACAACGTTTTAAAGTCCCAAAATTACATGTCGGGGTCAACGTGATTTTCGTAAACGTGTTTCAAATTTAACTCATCCACGGGGAAAATAATTAATAAACTTGCGTTGTCTCTGACCACTAGTTTAGGAATTCTCGTGTACGATTGACTGCAATAAAAAACGTCGGCATTTGAATGACGTCCTTGAGCGAAATAACGTTCGATGTTTTTTTGTTTGTCCAAAAGGCAATCGTCAAAAAGAATCAGGTTTCAAAAATTTGGGTCAAGTTCTTCGGGCGGAATTAAATCAATTTCAGAATCGTGAAAAAATGCTACGTTCTGTCCAATTTTTTCCTCAATTTCGGTAAATACAGACTGCAAAGCTTCGTACTTTGGTTGACAAAGTTTTACTGTAAATATATAATCGATCGTAGTCGAGCCATCTTTCGTTACAGATGAAATTAAACAGCAAGTTAGTTTTTCCACAATTCGCGGGGCCTATAATTAGACATCTGATATTCGAAGGTAGGAACGGATGATTTTTAGATTATTTCTTTGGTACGAAAAAGTCGTAGTTTTTAATTTCCATCGCATTTTTTTTTATTTACGGCGATACCAAACCCATAAAGTCTTTGTCGGTAAATTTATCGGAAGTATCGGAATGAGCTACTCCAAAATCTACGTTACACCATAATTTCACGTTGCTGGGAGACTCATCGGTGACGTAGACCGCGGTAATTTTTCCAGTGACTTCCGTCAGATTTAAAGCGTTGAAAGATGGTAAGTTAAACCACGGTTTGTCAATAACATTTTTATTAAGTTTTCCTTTAGTTTTGTGAATATTCTCGTACACCCAAGTTCTAAGACAAAGTGGTTTGTCTCCATTACCCTCGTTCGTCTTTTCACAACAGGAGTAACAGGAAAAAGCCGAATGCATAGAATTGGGATAATTGAATGTAGTCAAAGAGTCGGGTTTTTGATCGTCAAAATCGATATCTAGTTTCGTGCAGATGTACCGTTTAAGATTTTTCAACAGTTTTTGAGTTTCCGGGTCGCTAGGTGAAATCCACCCTTTATATTTTGATTTTTTGTCTGAAACGGGAGTACCCGAACCCTTTAACTCCTTAAATTGTACGAAAGGAGACAAGGAAAACTTTACACCATTTTTAATCTTTGTACCATTCTCGATTTTAACTTTCAGCAAGTTTTTTTGTAAGAGATTGGAAAGATTCGTTTGCCAGGATGGTTGAGACATCACGGTTATTCCTTTTATTATATATATTTTTTGAAAGTTTAAAAAAGGATGTCGGTCAACAAATTTGGTCAACCGTTGAAAAGGGGGAGAGAGGATGATGCGATAGGAGTCGGTCCGAGAGGTGAGCCAGGACTCGGATATGTTTTAACCCCCAAAAAGAACTACGATATGCAAAGCAAGCGATTAACTAAAGTAGGAGTCGCTATCGAACCCGAAGATGCCGTCAATTATTCTCAGATCGGTACTCTGACAACGGACATTCAGAAACTTAAAACCGACTTCTCCGACGAATTAGCTTCCACCATCGAAAAAAACACGCTGTATGTAGACGGGTCTGACGGAAATTTCTACGCGAAGAAGAAACAAATTAAGGACGTGGATTTTCCCCGGCACGCTGCAGACGCTGCGACAAAAGTCTACGTTGACAGGAATTGCCTATTACAGGATGAGGAAAAAGTATACTTCAACGCAACTAACAAGCCGATAAGAAATATAAGCGAACCTACTTTAGCGAACGATGCCGCTACGAAGGTATTCGTCGACAGCAATTGCTTGATACAAGACGATCAGAAGGTATACTTCGATGCCTCGAACAAACCGATTAGAAATATAAGCGAGCCGACTTTACCTAGTGACGTGGCTATGAAGAAATTTGTGCACGAAAATTGTTTCATGATAATCAGTTTCTGCATGAAAAGCCCTTTGCATAAAGAAGTCGACTGGTTCGTTAATTCCGGATCTATCGCGAACTACATAAGTACAAGTTCTGGTTTAATTCGTAAAGCAATTTTATACTGCAACGATCCGAGCGTAGAAGTCGTCGTTAAATGTATAGCGGGAACGAAAACCTTTCTCATTACTAAAACGAAGGAAGCGCATTCGACTACTACCATTTTTGACATTCCTTACGAAATGGAAAAAGATTCGGCCATCGCGGTACACACGGTCGAAGATTTTGATACGGAAGACGTTTATTTCCAGTTGGATTTGCACGTCACTTTTCAATAGATTTCATTTTATCTAAAACAGCTTCGTAATTACGAGTCTTAGAGAAGTCGCTAACGAAAAATAAACAAAAGTGCCCGCACCAAATTTGGTCAAAATTTTGCACACGTTCGTAATTGTATTTAATTCCCGGTCCCAAGTATTTAATCATGGACCGGGGAGGACCCATATTGCCGAAACTATCGAAATAACAGGGTTCGCCAGAAATGGTAGAATAGGCTACCCAGTGACTTCCGTCTCCGTCGTTGAAATCTTCCAAGTTTACGATTCCGTTTCACCAGTAGGCTAAAGTTTTAAAGGAAGCGTGTCTTTACTAAAAGTACCTCTAAATTTCGGAATTTTCATTACTCTAGCCAATCGGTTTAAATCGTGGTTCGTTAAAGGTTTATCAAAGTCGATTAAACCTTGGGTGGTCTTAAGTAAAGATCTTTGCCACGGAACAATTTTTTCTCGCTTCATTTTTTTTTCTTCTTGCCGGAACCTTCCATTTGCTTATGATGTCGCACGAGTTCAGCTAGAATTTGTACGTCGTTTTGTGCTTTTTTTTTATGGCAGATACCACCCCCGCAGTCCCTCTCGCCAACCCACCAATTCCGGCTAAAATCGGCCCTAGCAACGCCAACGGCAAAAAGCCACCTTTCTTTTTTCGCGATCTAGTTTTGAGTGCCATATCTTTTTTATTAATAAAAAACTTCGACTTTGCCTCTATCCAACTTTAGATTCAATTTCCTGTCGCCAATGAGCAGAGCGTGACAGTGTTAGCTGGCACCGCTGCTCTAAACTTCAGTTTGACTTGTACATCCACGATTCCGGATTGAAGCCTCTCGGACTGTTTGGAGCAATAACACCACGAGTGAATAGGCTTTCTTGAACTGCAGCAAGTCGAAACTCAAATCGTTGGTGTCGTAACACAGCTGCCTAAATTGCTGCGCCATTCTGTACAAGCCGACGTACTCTCCAGTGGCAAAATTCGTATTCAGATCGAGAAACGGATATCTTTCGGAATTTAGAGTCACGTGAGCGTCTTGCAAACTACAGTGGTCGAACACGGCCGGATTTCTACCTAAAGCGTCCTGTCTGTTTGTTTGAAAAGCTAGAACTATCCACCTAGGTTTTTCAACCGCGGAAGTAGTCAGCACGCGCCAGGTGAAGTTGGTATTTTGAGGGAGCTCGCAGCTATCGTAATGCCAGTGTCTAAATCCTAAATCCACCGTAGTTCCGTTGTCTATGAGATTGTAAAGTTTAAGTTTTTGATCGTCCGATGCGGTAACGTGGGGGATAAGCCAAGAAATACTACTGAGAACAACTTTACCATTGGCCGCGGCTGCAGCTTTGAAGATGGCATTTGTATCGCTGGTCCTCATGCAAGTGAGCACGTGTTTAGTTCCATAAATTAGCTTGTCGTAATTTTCGAAAAATCCAATGATGTGTTTCAAGGGAATGGCGAATGTAAAACTTCCTTTGGGGGTTGTTTCTACGATGATGGACGCGTGCCGCTGTTTGAAACCCAAGTTGTCGGTTAGATCAGCAGCGACAGAAGCTGCACTATCCAATGCCCAGCACTGACCGAGCAATGCCGGCTGTTCCGCCGATCCGTAAGAGAGAAGCCCTTTCATTAGGGTACCGAATCCCAGATAATTTAACTCGTCTTCTTGTTTATCACCTAGATGGTATTTTATATTAGAAACAGGAACATGGGAGCATTATTAATCAACGTCGCTGCGTCAACATCGGCATAAGCCGAGTCATCGTGCTTCAGCAACCTGCCTTTAATCAAGAGGTAACTGTTGGCAATGTGCAGAAATAAATCTTGGTTGTCCACGTGTATTCGAATTTCAGAATTTACGTTGTTGAGATTCGTACCGACTATGGGATTATATTCGTGATAGGTGTAAGATTCAATCGACGAGTCGTACAATAAAGGTTCGCTGATTTTTAAATAGTCTTCTACAACGCTCATTTTCTAGCCGTTGTTATAAATTTGATGAAAACTTTGTTTCTAGGCGTTAAAATGCTTGTGTTTTTATTATTACGAAAGAATCATTTTCCTTTTTTTCTAAACACGAGCATCTTGTCCTTTTTTTAATTTTTAGATTTTAAATGAAGTCGAACCGTGAGGGTCTCACCATTCAGATTCAACGGTTTGTTGGTCTGAGAAGTAAGCCACACTCTTATACTTCTGATTAAGTTCATAGTAATGGGTAAATAGATTAAATTATGCGGAGACTCGATGATTTTGAAACCCGGAGGCGAATTTGGATAGAACGAATATAAAGTGGGTTGCGTGTCACCATTTACGTAAGAATTTCCAATGATGTCAACATGCACAAAAATCGTGTTAATATTTATTATTTTAACGGTGTTTTGACTTTCTCGACTCCTTAAGTAGGTTCCTAAATGAAATCCCAAAACTCGAGCCAAGCTCTTTTCACCCGTAAAGGCTATTCCGTATTTTGAATCATTAATTATCAAGTTGGTTCTTAAAGTGTTTACGTTCGGAAGAATCGAAATAGCTTCCCTGTTATGGCCATTTTGATCTATCGAGTTTTTGAGAAATTTATTCAAATCTTCAATTTCGTAAGTTCCGGGGGTGACTATCACTTTCTGCCAAGTTATACCAGCATCTGCGGTGTATTTAATTTCATTATTTTTTTAATCGATGTTGTATATGCTGTTGTATGTGTCTAAATTAATAAGTGCCAATTCGTACCTTTTTTCAGGGTTCAAATGAATCGGAGTATTTAGACTAAATGTCAAGTCAGAGTCTTTGCCAGTGAGGATAAAAGAACAAGAATCCATTTCTTTTTTAATTATCTTTTTTTTATCCTATATACAGCGATATGAAGTAGCAAAAAGCACTTTTCGCCCTGCTCCAGATAAAAGAAAGGAAAGGCTCGACAAAAAAAGGTTGCACTCTCTTCCAGACCCCCATCATGTGAACGGAAGTTATATCATTAACCCCCACTTTGATTTCGTGACCAGATCGACGAAAACGTATGAAAGGCAGTAAAAGGTACTTTTCCACTCTCCACCGTCTTGATGAATACGTTAAAAAAAAAAAAAACGTTTTAACCCTCCTCCAGACCCCCACTTTTCATCTGGTGAATGGAAGTGCATCATTACCCCCACTTTTATCAGGGGAGAGGAAGTGGTATCGTAGCAACCCTCCTCCAGATCGATGAAAGCCGGAAAAAAAGGTAGTCCTGATTGATGAAGGACTTTTATCAGGTGACCGGAAGTGGTATCGTAGCAACCCTCCCCCAGATCGATGAAAGTCGGGAAAAAGGTAGTAAAAAGCAATTTTCCACCCTCCACCAGATTGATGAAGGATGCCATTATCCCCCCACTTTTCATCAGGTGACCGGAAGTGCATCATTACCCCAACTTTTATCACGTAACCGAAAGTGGGGGGACTAGCTGACTTAATATCGTATTTTACCCTACTTACGGCGCGATTTCAGTCCTGTTTTCTATGTTGGACTTATGTTACAATTCCAAACAACTTTCTAATTTACTTTATGCCCATATCTGGAATAGTTTAGGAGATATATTTTGGATGATCTTGAAAACTACCTCCAAGGTCAGTTTGGGAACCATCATCGGATTCGCCATAGGTGATTTCCTATATGAGTACCTTGTTATTACCAACTCATATCCAGTATATAGCAATCTATTTTGGGTGGACGGGACTTCTGTGACATACTGCATAATAGCCCGAAATGGGACATGCTTAGGATATTCTGAAAGATGGGAATCTTTTCTTTCCATCAATTCTAACCGAAATTGTTTAGCTAGGAACCGTCCTAAGCCCATTTAAAGGTGAAGAGGTAATGGCGAAGCACTGAAAGCACTTGGTGAATTTCGAATTTATAGTGCTTTTGCAACTCATAATAGCCCGAAATGGACATGTTTAGGATATTCTGAAAGATGGCATTATACTATTTCTATCAATCCTAACCGAAATTGTTTAGCCGGGGACCGTCCCACGGCAATTTAAAGGTGAAGAGATAAAGGCGTAGCGGCGAAAGCGTATGGTGACTTTCGAATTCAAAGTCCGTCCTTCGCCCGTTCAAAGGTGAAGCTGTAATGCTGTAGCGGCTATTTTCAGTTTCAAAGTGCCATTGTAATGCTCACATCTGTATTTGTATCAAAACTAATAGCCCTAAATGGACATGCTTAGGATATTCTAAAAGATGGGAATCTATTCTTTCCATCAATTCTAACCGAAATTGTTTAACTAGGGACAGTCCTACGCCCATTTAAAAGTCGCGCAGCAACCAAAAAGTATGGTGATTTTCGAATTGAAAATACTCTTGCGAACTCTTTAATACCTGTAATGGACATGTTCAGGATATTCTAAAAGCTGGAAATCTATTATTTCCATCAATCCTAACCGAAATTGTTTAGCTTAGACAGGGTTCGTCCTACGCCCGTTTAAAGGTGAATCTGTAATGGTGTAGCGGCTATTTTCGATTTCAAAGTGCCATTCTATTGCTCACATCTGTATTTGTATCAAAGCTAAACAATTTTGGTTAGGATTTATTGAAAGAAAAGATTCGTATCTTTCAGAATATTGTAAGCATGTCAATTTCGGGCTATTAGAAATATCGCAAGAGCACTTTGAATTAAAAAATCGCCCTCGCTTTCATCGCTACGACATTACCAGTCCTCATCACCTTTAAATGGGCGTAGTAAGGTCTCGGGTTGGATTGATGAAAAGAATTTAGGATTGATGGAAAGAATAACTCCCATCTTTCACAATATCCTAAGCATGTCCTTTTCGAGCTATTCGAGAGTGCACAAGAGCACTTTGAATTCGAAAATTACCACAAACATTTGTCGCTGTACGCCAATACTCTTCACCTTTAAATGGGCGTAGGACGGTCCCTAGCTAAACAAGTTCGGTTGGGACTGATGGAAAGAATAAGTTCCCATCTTTCAGAATATCCTCAGCTTCCTTTTTCAGACTATTGATGGCTCGCAAGACCACTTTGAACCGAAAATCAATATAACAATCGATTGAAAAAAGCTGCGGTCGCGCGAATTAAGGGTGAGATATTCGAAATATGATTTTGGGGTTCAATGGTTGCTTTTGCATTAAAGATGTATATCACCTTTTCCGGTCAAGACATGGGTGCTAAATGTTTTAGTTTTATTCACATTATGCTTTTGATTTGATGCAGGTTAAGGAGTTACAGCCTAGAAACTTTTTTGTTTTATTTGGGGAGGGATGGGGGAGGGGGTTGCAAATCATCCCTTCCCTCCCTTCTCCCTCACAAGCTAACCCACACCCTGGGTGTGCGACAGCAGGCAATTTCTCAATCTGGGGGCCTGCATAAACAAGTTTATGCTTGGTGTCGTTAAAACCTTGGCTCCCCTATTATACTGATAGCAAAACCAAGCAAAATAATTACTTTTGAAATCTTCGCATGCAGTTAGCTTTCCTGTAGCGTCGTAAAGCGCAATGTGTGCGTCGTTTTCACAGGCACACTGCTGTAATTCGCAGATGGCATTTACACTACCACAGTCCGACCGGTGGCTGCAAACATCTAGAAAAAAAAAATGAAGTTTGTCTATGGGACGTTCTATTTGCGTGGTTAAGTGCATTCAGTTGTGACGTTATAAGGATTTGACAAGCACCGAATTTTTTTTTCAATAGAATATACCTAGGTAAAAACCTACACACGTTTCAAGTGTAAAAGACCGAAATGTTGATTAGACAACTTTCAAAACTCTGGCCGAAATCTGTGTTTAATCTTTAAATAAGCACAGGTAACAAAACCTATTTCCGTTGCCTTTTGGGTTTAAACGTCAGACTGCCTGAGCGAGAATTGAACTCTTCACTTTGAGACCAAAAACTGAAGTCCCGTAGCTTAGCGGTAAGACTTGGGACTTTGGTCTCAATGGGAAACGAAAGTAGGTTTGTATCTGTTGGAATGTGTGTTAAATTTTTAAATAAATACAGATGGCAAACCTATTTTCGTACCATTTTGGACTTAAATGTCAGACTGCCTGAGGGGGAATTAAACTTTTGACTTTGAGACCAAACACCGAAGTCCCGTAGCTCAGAGGCCGGACTTTGGCATTTGGTCTCAAAGGGCAACGAAAGTATTTTTGCATCTGTCGAAATGTGTGTTTAATCTTTAAATAGATTACAAACAAAAACGTGGACTTCGTGGACAGAGGAGTAGGGTATTGTTGTCATCGCTTCGAAGCAATAGCCCACAAGCCTGCAACGAACGAAGATGGCGCGGCCTGTTAGGCAGGCGCTGTTGGCGATGAAGAAGACAGGAATGCTTACTCAAGACGAGGTGACATGAGGGGTTGTTTCTGCAGAGAAGTACGTGGAGGTATGGAAGATTGCTGAGAGTCTAGGTCTGGATGAAACTGATTGGAAATTGTACGGGGTTGTTGCAAGAGAAATTGACGAAGATCAAGATGTAAACCTAACGTCATTAGACGGGAACAATAGTGGGACTGACAGTAATGGAGCACTTGACGGTAACAATGCGGAGGTCGGTAACAATGCAGAGGTTGATGTCAGTGGTGAAGTGGTTGGTCAAGAGGCACGGAGTTCTAGGGCAAGGGGTACAGTGACTGATGGGTGTATCACCGAGGATCGTCAGATTCTTCGAGGGCAACTTTTGCAGAAACTTTGGCTTCCCAGGGACACCCCTTGGTGGACGATTCCGACGAGTTGTTGGGAGGAACTTACAGTGTGGGTAATGACACGCCTCGTGATTTGGCTTGGCTCCAAAAACTTTATAAAGGCTGTTTGTCAAATTTTTCGATGGAGCTTTCTCTGGTGTTTGTGGCAGATCAGGCAGGGCGGCCCTATTTTGTTCAGGATGTGAGAGATGCTCTGGCTCCCCTCATAGACTTGCGGCGTATTTGTGGGATTGGCTGGTTGAGGGCAAACAATGCCATCCAGGTGATGTTTGTGGATGGTGAAGCCAAACGTGTTGTGAGGAGGGTGGGTAACATACAGATTGGTGGATACCAGGCCGCGATTTACGACCTATATGAACGCTCCCTCCGTTTTAAATTACATTGGCTCCCTCTTGACGTGCCGGACACAGCGGTATTAAAGGCACTTTCACAGTACGGGGAAGTGGCGAGTTTGACGCATGAGCGGTATTCTCTTGAGGGACTTCGGCATTGCTGCACTGGAGTGCGCGCAGGCGTTCTGAAGCTGAAAGAGTCTGTTGTGTTGGATGCCGTCCCTGATGTTGTGCCCGTACTCGGGATCGCTGGCCTGTTGGCTATTGCAGAAAGGCCACCCAAGTGCCTAAAGTGCTTTCAGCGTGGGCAAGTGAGACGTCTGTGTTCCGCGGTTTACTGCAGGGATTGCCGCCGTTCCGTGTCACGCGATACCCCTTGTGTGCATCAGACACACCATGATGAGGTGGCTGATCCAGAGGTGGCTGTTCCGGGGCTGCCTGTTCCTGAGGTGGTTGTTCCTGAGGTGGCGGTGACTGTTTTGGATGCCGGGGGCAATGAAGTTGCAAAGGGGGCCCCAGCTGGTGCGTCTTTGGGAGCGGAGTGGCTTGTCCAACGCCGCTTACGTCGCCGGAAGGCTTCGGCATCCCAGGCTGCGCTCGCAACTTCCCCGCCACAGAACAAGTTTGTTGCCGTGGAAGAAAATCGTTTCGAGCCTTTGGGTGTCAATGAAGAGTTGCGTGACCAGCAGATGTTAGCTGAAAGCGCCAGGGTGCCAGGGTGTGCCAGGGTGAGTGATGGGCTGAATCCATGTGGTGGGCCCTCTGTGACTGTGTGTCCGCTTAGTTGTAAAGAAGGATGTGACGAAATTGTGGTTGACCAGTGTGATAGTATTGTGTCGGCGGACGTTTCGGGTGAGGTTTCGGTCAGTTCCCGCAGTGTCCAGGTTGTGGTGTCAGATGGTAGTTGGACGGCTGAAGTGGAGTGCGAGGCGTCGGAGCAGGATGTTGGGTTAGGTGATGTGGATTTTTCGTGCAACAGTGTGGATGTGGCGTCCAGCGTGGGCTCTGCTTATGCGGAGAATGGGATGTTGGTTACTGTGCCGCCGTAGTGTTGTTTGTAGAGATTTATTGTTTTCACCCTGTGCATGTGGAATGCGAGGGGGGTGGGAAACAAGGGGGAGGACGTAGAAATTTTAAGTTCTAAGGTTGATGTTTTGGGCCTGGCGGAAACTAGGCGTCCCTTTGGTGTTGTCCCTGTTCTTCCTGGGTTTGTGGGTGTTGTGGGCCATGGCCGGTCCGGGATTAGGGCTTATGTGCGTGATTGGGTTCCCGTTTGCGACCACCCCCC